>BMAV01006055.1:0-39822 GCA_019973955.1 Trichonephila inaurata madagascariensis
AAGCTTTTTTTTACGTAATTATGATTGAAACAATATTATTTTCTGCGGAACGATTTGATTATTAGTGTATAGGTCAGGTAAAAACTGGTTTTCTCTTTGCAATCTGATTCATTTCGTTCAAATGTTTCGTTAAATTGACATAGGATGCTAACTTCGACAGCCATTCGCTATTTTGTAATTCAGTAAGAGGGCAATAACGATCTGTGCTTCAAAGCGCTGCATGTAACTAAGCCAGCGTTTTGCAGTTTGTGTGATATGGTAAATCATTTTTTCTCCCATATCTTATATAAACTCGCTGAACTGTCGGTGTTTCTGCCCAGTGGATCTGATGAAATTAACAACTGATATAACAGGTTTTAGAACTTCAGACATATCCAAACATTTTCCGTTCAAGGATTATTGATGAATGATACAATTTAAGACTAACGGTTTTGAATCATCATCCTTTGACATAAGTCCTTTACTTTTACTACACGTGCTTTTGACTCCAACAGTTGTAATAGATTTCAAGTTTTTCTATCGAAGGTTCTTTTTTATTAATAGCATTCCCAAATTTTTAAAAATATCCCCCCCATTAGTGGGCCGTAATACTATCAAATCAAAGTTCTTCATACACTTCATGTTTTATTTACCCCGAAAAAAAAATCAACCCCTGATCCGTATCTGCACGCCCTTATCATCCAAGGCCAGAGAAAACCACTCTATATTCATTTTTGTCAGACAGTTTAGATGATATATTTTCGGCGATTTCTTGTACCCACCGAGTCACGGTGTTTGCTGACAAACTGACAGTTTGAAATAAATTTACCTTTTTGGAGCACATTTCTTTGGCTACCGCAATTACGCATTTTTAATCATTTCTCCTTCGATGAATGGTTTTCCCCGTTTTGCGATTTTAAGAACCACACGAAAGCGGTAACGAGTTGCAACTTCTTGTTCAGTACTGACTTTCGTAAACAAATATTGCTGCGATCTCAATCCGCACTTCAGAGCTTCAAATTTTTCTATCCGCAAACTTCCTGTATATTTTGAATAATTTTGAAAATGTTTCGTTTCATAATGACGTTTAATGTTATATTCTTTGAGAACGTCTATGGTTTCATTGCAAATCAAACATTGTGCCTTATTACTGGACTCAATCACCAAATAGTGAAAATTCCATTGATCTTTGAATGTTCTGCATTCACCATCTATTTTTCCCTTCTTTTCCACATATTATTAAATCACCCCAAAAAAATTACAAGTTAAATTAATACTCTAGGGCGTTGGTCGGATCTGTCTTTTAAACTACTTTATTTCACAATAGACAGTTCCGCTTCCTTCGCTTTCCTTAGGTAGATTGAGTCGCGGTCGAATCAATAACTTTTATACTCCAATTACTGCGATCTTCATGTGAGTGGATACACTAGAACTTTCTCGAACCCCAATGAGGTTCTTCACGAATGCTTAACTGTTACTGCACTTTGGAAACTACTATTACAGTCATCTCTGTAAGCGATAGAGAATATTACTTACCTATTACCGCTTTTGACCATTAAATGTCGTCAAGTGTCACGGTCGTATCGATATACACAATAGTTTTTTTTCTCTAAAAGTTCTGCGGTTTGGTATTTCTACCTTTGCAAACCTAGTACATTCCCCAGGATCTAGTATCACTTTTTAGTGTGGCCCCATAAAGGCGATACCAATTACCGCAAGTAATTTTGACGCCCAGTTTCCTCCCAGAGGGAGGCACCTGAGCTCTGCCGATACGAAATTTGTACTAAGGAATTTAATTTTGCCGAGAGCATCCAAGCTGAACGGACACTCAAGGGATTTTTTACATGAAAATCCACCGACTTGGGCGTATACCCACAATAGTAATTATAGTAATTGAATCAGAAAATGTAGTAAGTGTATGCTCGCTCAGAGCACATACTCGGCAACTAGACTAGAAATTTAAGATAATGGCAGAAAATTAAAACGGCTTTGATCCTCGGAACTTACTGGGGTAAACAGTATGGCCCTAAGGCTTTAAAGTTTGGAGACCCCTACTGTAACAGATTTAAAAACATAGGCAGTATCGCATGTAAACTCCCGTATTAAAGCGCTTGAAAATGCACAATATGAGTTATTCTGAATTGGAAAAATATATAAGCAGGGCAAAATATACATCTACAAGGAAAAATTTGCCGCTACAGATTCATTTTCCAAAGAAAAAGGTACCTAATGGTTCGGAATGTAATATATCAAATATTCCAGTTGTCAAAATAATAGATGGCGCGTTAATCACTATAAAATAATATTTTGTATAACATTTTATTCCTCAATGCGCACCAAAATTTTCATCTGAGCATATAATAATAGAGCGTATGCCTCATCACAAACTTTCTAATCATTTTTTCGGCTCTAACCTTCATTATATCTTCTCAATCTATTGAACTTCACAGGAGACTGGATCGATAAAACTTCTCAAACACATAGTCAGTATAATAAATAAAACTCTCTCTAGCTGTAATACACAAAACATATAGTTATACACATTTCTTTATCCCCCTACTTATATGGATATTATATAATCCTTCTTTCACAGATCAAGTCTTTGGCAGTTAATTCTGTAATTATATTTTTATCCATTTATTTTGATGTTTCTTAATTTTCTCCTTTCCATTTTAGATTCCTGTAATCACCATCAACACCGATGGTGTTTGAATCAGAATATACGTATATATATACTGAGAAATAAGAATATAAATATATATATCTATATATATATGTAGTATATTTAACAAGTAACTCTCAAGTAGTTAATCCTTCAAACCTATTTCTGTATGCACTAATAAGGCAGCGAAAATTTTTACGAACAGCGCTTTTGTCATACAAATTAAAAGCAGTCTAAGCTTTAATTTCATATAATTAAGCAATAATTGGAAGAGCGTCTTATTGTAATATTATATCAAATTTAAAATACATAATTATGCATAAATAGCGACGGCATTTTAAAATATTTTTATCATTGATCACAAAATTAAATATTAATCTAGGTATAATTTTGGTATTTTTTGATATTATGGGGGATATACATAAAAAAAATTATTTTAATTCTTTAATGTTATGTGTTACACATTTGAAAATGATTTATTGTTTATAATCAAGAATCATTCGATTTTTCATAAATCCATTAATCGCATTCTTCTTTGCACACAGGAATATAGTTAGCTGTTGTTCCACCATTTTTACCTCCCTATCTGAATTCGAAGAGAAATATATCCCTTTTCTCTGAAATTTGTGTGAATCTAAAATTTCGAAAATTCTAACTTGTATGAATTGGATCATTTAAGCGAATCGATTGACTTTAGTTTGCAGAACTCAGAATGTGTTCTCGATACCGCGCCTGAATTATTTTTTTATGAGCCACCAAATAGAAATTAGACTACAGTGTGTTTGCAGTCAGTTTCGTTTTAAGGAAGATCACTAAAGGCAAGGCAAAAATAACTTCTTTTACACTTAATAGAATTGTTATCATTCATTGGCAACTTCGCGTCTGTACAGAACCATCGAAGTATGTCGAAATGTTAGTTATCTAGTAATATATCTTAGAAACACAAGCACATGAATAATATAATACCACTATTTTAGTTAAACTACTATAAATATATTTTACAGAGTTTACCCATAACCGTGTCGTCCTCGTCACCTATATATTAGGTGCCAGCTCAAAAAGTCATAAATTAAGCGCACTGATTCAAATGCAGTGCGCATTGTATTTTTAAGAATAGTTACAATTATAAACTATGCGTACACTAACGGGTAGCTTCTGTCGTTCCATTTGTCGAAACATCTCTTCAAAGATTTGTATGCCTGAGCAGTTCGCGGTACTGAAATTGCATGAATAAATTTAACTTGCTATTCTGCCTTTTGTTGTCGTTTAATCCTTAAAAAATTTTGGGTATATTTTTTAGCAAATTTTGTTTTTAAGGAAAAACCAAAATTTTTCTTAAAAAATTTTAAATATTCATTTCAGAGCCCATCTAACCTATTTTATTTAAAATAAAAATTTTGTAAAAAAGAAAAAAATTTAAAGGGAAAATACCAATTATACGTAATTTTAATTGAATTAACTTGCATTTAAATTTTTAAAGGTATTTTTGGAATAATTATTTTCTTACTAAAATTTTTCTTATCTTTGTATAACTATTAGCGAATTTAATAATACTTATTGCACAAGATATATTATTTTTTGTAACATACTTAATTGTAAAAACATACTTAGATATATATTTGCTTTTAAAAACCAATTAAAGATGACGCTGTAATCGAGCTTGTAAAACGTTCTTATCTTATACAAATGGAAAGTCAATGAAAATAGGTCCTAAAAACTATATAATCAAAGACAAGTCATTAGTAGAATAACAAAGAAAAAGAATTTGTGAGATTGAAAATATTAAGAAACCGATAAAAAATGGTAGATAGGTCTGAATATATATTTCAATCATAGATGGCAGTGTCATAGCATTCGAAATTTATTTTAAAAGGTTTCAGTTTGATGAAGATGAAAGCTTTCCTTATTTGTGAAACTAGGATTAAATGAAATCTCAAACCTAGTTTTAAAAAAAAAACAGAAATGCAGATTTTATGATTCGCATTAGAAATTTATTATTTATGTTTTTCTCTTTGATAAATATTTTACCTATTTAGTTTTTCAGAATTTTATATATAAGAGAACAAAAGAATTTTTAATATAAAAAAGGGTACATTTAAATTTATATACAGGATATTGATTAAGTGAAAGTATATATAAATATTTGAATCTATTATATATATTTCATACATTTAATTTTAAAACGGCTTATTTAGTTTAACTTTACTTTTTATTTTTTGTCCAGTGATATTTCTGAAGTTAATTTTTTGGTGATATTTGATTTTGTTGAATGGATTTGGCGATATGTGAGTTTTATTAAACATTTAAACGCATTCTTATATGAATATCATTCATATTGGAACTTGCTACTGTCACGCCCTCTACAGCCATCACTGGACCCTTTCAGTTTGAATGTGGTGCTCGAAATGAAATATTTTACGCGATATTCGATTACGAAATACTTTTGATACACCAATACTATTGATATTGAATTTTGTATGCTGATAATAATTAAAATCTTCGTGTAAGTTAGGTTAACAGTTCGTTTCTCTCTACTTTTGAAACATTATCGACATTAAGCCTATAAGATGTTGATCTACTTTAAATATTATTTTAAGATATATTCTTCTAAGTGTGTGTGGAATAGGGTTCTACAAAAATACTTTCTAGTTCTCGGGGTTCCACAAAAATACCTAGTTCTAGGGGTTCTGTGAGTTGAAAGAATTTCACCACTGCCCCAGAATAACTCCTCTATCAGTGACCAAAATGGATTCCAATCCCTCCAGCAGCCGTTCTGTTCATGTGATTCCCCTCCTCGCCATTCCAAAATTTAAGCAGGAACTAACAATCAGCTGATCTCAAGGTAATTTGACCATTGCCTATTAGAAAAAAATGATCGTTAGGATGTCATGGGAGTACTTTCATTCCTTAAACCTCCCATTTTTTTCATGTAAAAAAAGCAGAATTTGTATTTCTGAAGTGAGTAAAGTCGTTATTCGTGTAGCAAAATATTCTTTTTCGTAAAATAATAATATTATTAATGTATATTTAAACAGTTTATGCCAGAATTTTCAGTAGTAGATCGAGACAGCGCTAATGCACCTAGATAGTTTTTTAATACAATGCTAGCGCCATCTGTTATGCAATATGGAAACTAAAATAATTGAAAAGCCTTACTATATTTGTATCGCTGTATTAATTGAACGATTTTTATTCAGGTTCTTATTGCATTTTATTTACATTTTGAATAATTTTTACTTTTGGTTCCTTGTTATTTTTTTTGTTTTATTTTGTTAATTGTTTTATCTTTCTTGCTATTTCAATTAGTCAATTTGTTTTTTAATTTTCTGTCATCACCTTTTTCATGCTTATTGTTTTCTTAAATGGAGGCTGAAATGAATGTGCATAGAGAGAAATAATCTGCTCATTTTATGATCAAGTCTTCACTCGATCTTTCTGTTTGAAAAGAAAGTTAAAAATGTTCAGGATCACGAACAATGTTATTTAAATGGAAAGATTTTGAAGGAATTAAATAATTTCAATGGTATGTATAGTTGCATTTAAAAACGAAATTTAGTTTATAAATTTGCACTGTATCCTGCTTGATATTCTGGTGATTATATTATCTCAATATAGTGTAATGTGTGTGTTGAAATAAAAATAGCTTAATGTTATTTTATATAATATTAATACATGTACATATATAAGTATTAATGTTATATTATGTTGAGAAAATTATTCTTAAAGGATACTTTTAAAAAACTACTTGATAAATTGACATCTTACTTAATCCTTTTGAAAAAAGAATAGAATTTAAACCTAGGTGAATTAATTTACATGTTATATATAAATTAAGGTTATATTTCTAATATTTTATGCTTTAATTTTTCTTCACACAAAGCACAAATATGTAAATATTTTAATCAGATTTACATATTTCAATATATTTGGCTTTTTCAGCCATATTTATTTTATAATACAATAAATTATTTTCATTAACTAAATTAATTACAGATTAAACTGAGGTTTGATAAATAATCATGAGATATATTCACAAAAATAAATATTTTGGTTAACAGATGGCGCTAGCTTTGCATTAAAAAAATATCTGGGTGCATTAGCGTTGTCTGGATCCACTCCTGAATTTTCTTCTTAAGTAATATCTTAAGGCCCCCGTTGATACGCCACCACGAAAGCCCGAGCGTAATGTTAATCCTATGGAGTTTCTTTCTCCTATATTTACATCTAGGGTATTGCTTGCAATTGCATGGAATAAAATGCATCTATTATATATATATATATATATATATATATAAAAGGCCGAAAAAAAATTAAATTTTTCCATTATTTCGATTTTTTTAAAAAAATTTCTAAGTATTTTTAAATATTATTTAAAGATCTGAAAATTCATATCTAGTGCATTAAAACGATCATAAAAATATTTTAAATTATCGGATAAAAAAAGTAAAAACAGGAAAAATTTCCTTTTTTTATGCTCTTTCAAACGCGCCTACTTTAAAATTTTTAAATTAATTATTTTTGCGAGTAATTATTAAGTCAACATTGCACATTAGGTAAGAGGGGGAAAGTAAACTTGTAACTCCACCTTCTTGCGGAAGGATACATGAAATTTCCCCGTATGTTTCATTGATGAATGGTAATTTATGACTCTTCCATGGGGATTGTGTAACAGGTTTTTTTCTTTTTTTCTTTTCCAAATGGGGCTAGTTTTCTAAGAATCCATAGGGTATTCAAGAAACTATTTACATTTGCGCCATTCTTTGGAAGTGCAGTCCATTCTTTGAGTTTGCAATTGAAAAAATTACTGCTAATACGTCTTCTAAAATAAGTTGTTCTCTGTATTTTTATTCTATTTTTCTTAATTTTTTTTTATATACTAGACAAATTATATTTTGTTAATCACTAAAATGAACAATTAATATTTATTAAATACCTCTTGAATCTTCAGAGGATAAAGTTTTCACATTCTTTTCTTACAAACCTCCAAAATTGAGAATCGTGTGTTTTGCCAAGCGGACTTTTCATACATCCAAAATTTCCATATTTAGCTGCCACTCCCGATGGTTTAGTTGACAATGGTATTGTGGAGGTTAAATGTCCCGCTTCTTGCCAAGACATAACTCCTGATGAAGCAATAAGCTTAAAAAAATTTCTTTTCTGGAAAATTGATAGATTCGGCCGGATACAAATAAATAAAAATCACGATTACTTTTACCAAGTACAGGGACAATTACAAGTAACAGGAAAGGAATATTGCTTTTTTGTAATGTGGACAAAAAAAGGGTGTAAAATAGAAAAAATATTCAAGGATGATGATTTTTGGCGAGATAAAATGTTTAAAAAGTTGGAACCTTTTTATTTTAATTGTTTATTGCCAGAACTTACGGATCCAAGATATCCTAGATCGATGCCGATACGTGACTGGCTTCGATTCTGGAGCTCAGGAAAACAGGAAAAAGCAAAACCTTGTAAATACGTCTTTTTGCTGGATTATATAAATTAACGCAATGAACTACTGCTAATTAGGTAATGTAAATATATATGTAAATACTTTGCATCATGAAAATATGTAATTAAATCATAAAAAAAATTTTTGTTTTGTTTTATCTGTTTTTTATTTTTTGTTCTGTTTTAGTTATATCTTCATATAAAGTTTCATATCTTCAATAAATGCAAAGTTAAAAAAATCTACATTTGAAAAATTAATTTTTTGAAAGAATATAATGTGCTGGTACTCTTAAAATTTTCAAAATTTTGCCAAGCTTTTAAAAGCTGCCATTTATATTTTTTAATATTGTAATATAAGTGTATACCTAATCAACCAATAAAATAGTATTTTTACGTAAACACTTTTGTTACATACTGTGGAGTGACACATGGAACAGGGTCCTCGTCCCTCACTCATATTTAATGCACAGACAAATCGTTCCACAATTTTAATGTTTGACATCTCAGGAGGCTGGAAGAATCCGTGAAATTCCGATTTTCTTCCTCTTTTTTTGGATCGTTAATTTTAGTTAAAATTATTTGTTAACTGCGAAATGCTTAAAGATTTTTGGTATTGATAATTCTAAATATATGAATACACATTCTCTTGTACTATAGCTTATGTAATCCACGACACTTTTCTCTTTGACGCATTCTATTTCAAAAATAATCGTGATGTTTTTATTTGCTTTTGTACTTATAAAGCAAATTTGAGTTCTCTTTGGGGGAAGGCAAGAAGCGAAAGACAAAAGAAAATTTTAATGACATAAACATAGAAATCATCAGGAAGTTCTGACATCAAGAGAGTAAGGAAAATTTCTAAGAAAAGGAAAACGTAATGCATTCGTTTTGTATGCACATACATTTTATTCTTCATCACGGATAAATGACGAGGACGTCACCTGAGTTTTCCCCACCCTGCCAACAAGACTGACCCTCTACAAATTTAACATCTATCAAGCCTTCTATATCATGGATCTTTTTGTTTGTATCTTTGTCTTGCTATTTGTTTGTTTGTATTATTGAGAAACTCTAGATCAGGGGTTACCAAACTTTTATCAGTAGCTATCCCTTTCGAAAAAAGGGTTTTCTTTTCAATTCCCTTTCCTTTTTTCTGTAATATATAGCATACAATATAACAAATATGCTAAAAAAAATTGCCCCAAGAAGTTTTACAAGAATAATTTAACTAAAAATATTGTCAGAAAATTAGGGAGAAAACGTTTTATAAGATTTCTTTTATTTTTATAATTTTACAAGTATAAACAAGTTTTCAGAAACATAGATTGTAACTGCATATTAGTTCAATTTCAATTAATATAGTAATGGGCTTTATGTATTGATACAATTTTATTTTTTAATATTTGACCTAAAATTTTGCTTATAATTTTCATAATTACCTAACTAACGCAACAAATATATAAACGTTTATTTTATTAAACAATTTTTCAATTTTACTGAATTATATGTAAATGTACTATAATTTTTTATAAAAAAATCTAGGCTTTGATGCTTTTTTGTAAAAATTTTGCCACCTATGCGGTATAGCGGTTAGTGACGCCGACTGCTGTACCGTAGGGCCTGGGTTTAATTACTGGCCAAGACCTGGATAGTTGTAAATGTACAGTGCCTTTGCAACATGATGGGACTCTAAATAGCCATCTAGCCACAAATCATCTCGAGAGGTTGGGGGAAGAGGGGTGGGCCATATTCCCCCAGTTTATTATCATTATTTTATCAAAATTGGGGTTTGAACTTTTATTATAATATAATAAAAGATAAATGAAAATTTGCCATGAAGAGGAAACAACTTATTGGGGCACTTCAACAGATTTGACGTTAAAATCTGAAATTAAGTAAAAATGGCTCCTTAGTTTCAGGTTATAAACACATGCAGAATGCACAAGATTATTCACACAGCTCTAAAAATTTTAATACCAATCAGAACAATGTGTTTCTCAACGTATGGGGAGACAAAACGAAGGTGTGAAAACAAATTAGACAAAATATGAAATGCGACTGCAAATAATTTGCATAGACTCAATTGCAAATAATTTAACTTTATTTTGCAACACCTTTTTAATTTTTATTATAATATAAATGAAGAATATTAAAACACACATTTTATCTTTGTATATATATACTTTCTATTAGATTGTGAATATTCTATTGTTTTTACTGCCTTGGGTTCCACGAGATAATTTTATACTCGTCAGCACAATGTCTAGCAAACCTAAATAGTTTTCTAATGGAAAATGCACCTTTTTCCATTTGTGGAAAAAAACACGTAAAACGGAGAGAAAAGAACTTATGGGCGTATCAACACATTCGATGTTGAAATCTAAATTTAAACAAGAGCAGTTCCTAAATTTTTTATTACAAACTCTCTCACGTAAAATACACAGTACATCTCACACAGCTATAAACATTTTAATGTCATTCGGAAAATTATGTTTAAGTGAAATATATTTTTCAATGTGAGTGGATACAAAAACAAATTAAACTCAGAATACGTTAATGTGATTGCATTTAATCTCAATAGACCTAGAATTCGACAGTTTGTGTGAAAAAAAGATCATTGATTCATTGCATTATTATTATTAAATTATCTATGCATGTATAGATGAAAAATAATAAAATCAATAATAATTCATTCCATTTTTTAAAAAATTTAACTCAATAAATATTTGTAATGGGGTTTAAATCTAATATAAATATATATAATCTTTACATGCAGCCCGCGGGATTTAATGTTTTTTCTGCAAGGTCATTTGGTTTGGCCATCCCTGTTCAAGTCAAGATCGGACAGCGAGAATAACACTTGAGAGTACAACTTTGTATTCATGACCTTTTTTGAACTTGGAGTCTTTTAGTCCTTCGCAAACGAGCGATGGGGAAGAGAGCAATAAAAAGAGGGGTCAGTTGGTTTCATATAAACGTTGTCACAGACTGTAAAAGTCAAACTGGAACCCCACCAATCGAGAAGAATGCAGAAGCTCTTTCCCTTTTCTTTAGTTTTGAACAAAAAGTAGAAGGGGAGAGGGTTTTTCAACTGTTGGGAACGAACAGAAGCCATCCTAAACGTGAAAAGGGAAGATTCTAAAAGTGATGTCATTTTCTTTCATCATGACAGCTGTCAGAACATAATCATCAGAAAGTTGAATAAAGTAAGAGAAATTTTGGAAGAATAGTAGCATTAAAAAATGTTTATTTCAAAATCGAGAAAATAATGGAAATTTAAAAGAAAGGCATATAATTCATCTTTTATGAAGGAACTATTTACCTTCGATCATTACGACCAGTACGACATGAGTACGTCGCCCTTCCTTAGACACGCCCAATCCCCCAGAAGAGGGCGCTTTTATCGTTTTCGAGTTTCGATTTCTGTCTAAGGGCCTCTTAAGACTTTTGCACACAGACTGCATGCACGTGGCGCCATCTGCAGACATAATAAAGTTTGCCAAACATGGCGTCCGTTGGAAAATTCTGGAAGCAAGGATATATGTATTATTTTCAAAATAAACTTACGTTTCTATGAATAAGGATTTTTTTGAGGCCCACTTTAAGTTAAACCTTGTTTGTTTGGCCCAAGTCAGCCTCTTTGAATTTGACACCCTTGCCCTGCATTATAAATAAGGAACTTAAAGGAATAAATATCGATTTTTTTACGTTACGGGTGTTGTCGAAAATGCAAGTCTCACAGAAATAGAAAAATTAAGGAGGATTTTCGAGTTCCAATTCGACAGTTAAAAATAATAAATTGAAATAAGAATAGTTCCAAAAATAATTCCGCCCCCGGGTGGGCTCGAACCACCAACCTTTCGGTTAACAGCCGAACGCGCTAGCCGATTGCGCCACGGAGGCTTGAATGATTGGAATAAATGTTATTTTAAGAACACACAACAAATGTAGCCATTGTACTTTGTTATTAATATTGTAATTACATATTTTTTAATCATATATTAATTTAATATCATTAGTTTTGTGACATATTTTTTAGTAATATTTACATGGTTTTCACAAAGAAGCACAAACTTGTTCGAATATTGTAAACATAAAGCTTACGATATTTCATTACAAAAGAAAAATGGATTCATTAAGTATACATTTAGTTTATTTTTTTTAGTGTTTTTCTATAACACGGAGCAACTGGTTGTTGAATATTTTCTTTACTTTTTTTTTAAATACGATGCAACTATTTTAGAAAAAAGTTCATCGCTTCTAAAATAGATGGCGCCAAGCCTACCTTCTGGAAACATCGATTGCTGACACGTCCATTTCCTTGTTGCATCATTCGACCTTCACATCCTGAACAGGAGCTATTTCCGGAGGAAAAAGAATGCGCATATAACTGCGCAAGGGGGATAGTAAATACAAAAATATTGCCATCGTGTTTCATCATGCTTTTTAATCCACTTCGATTTCTTCTTAGAAAGGCATTTCTGAGAGGTTCTTGCAACTTCCTACGCGATTTCAACTATTGCATTATTTTGTGAGAAATATCTCATACATTTTTAAATAAATGCTGTTTTGAAATTAATGTTAAAGACTTAAAATTTAATGAAACTACAAAAATTTAATAGCAAATCATTACGAGTGAATATTGTTTTGCTACTTAGAAGTTATCGAAAAAGTTAACTTCCTTTGTGATAATAATAACAATAGCAATTATTTACCAAAAAATATGAAAAATTAGTTGCAGCAATAATGCGAGAAATTCATATTTGTAAAAGAGAATCGAGTTAATACACGTTTAATTTGGTAACTTTATTTAGGTTAACATATTAAATAAATTCCCTTTCTCGTCTTATAACCAAATTTGTTTTTATTTTAGTTACTTTTTAATTAGCAATATTACAGTTTTGAAACAAAATTTGTTATAAAAAGTACATTATATTATCATGACGTTTATATGACATTGAAAATCAGCTAAATCATAATTAAAAATTTATTTTAAAAAATTTATACTTAACTTAAACAATTTTTTTCAAATTTTAAATAAGTTTATATTTTAATCCTTTGTTTTTGTATTTTAAACAATTATATTTATTTAAATATATTTTTACTACAAAATGTCTGTTTTTTCGAATTTTAAGTTTTTTGATATTAGAATGCTGGTTATCTTATATATATCGTTTATTCATTATTCTCTTTTTCAAGTAACTTATACCTGGCAAATTTGTTTTAGAATTCTTAAAAATATTGAAACACAAATCAATATCTCTGAATCAATTCTTCAAATTTATGCCAACTTTTTCAACATGATTCGGAAACGATCACTGGCATAGCTAATCCTGAGTGGCCCTGTATCAGAACTCCAAGCGGGCTCTTTTTGGAGTCCCCTTAACATTTTAGGATGTTTTGCTTACGCATGGAAGCTACGACGCAGGAAATGGTTAACATTTTCATTCTCCATTAAACATATTTTTAAATATCAGTTCTAGATTATATTCTTTCTAGTTTTTCCTTGAAGTCTTAATTGATGAATATTTCAAAAATGTAGACGCATTTTTTTTTTTAAACGGGCATAGAAGTAAATTATAATTCTTGACTTCTTATTTATAGGGTCTCAAGAGTGTTAATTTTGTCTCGAGAGCTGAAAATATAAACAATTTTCGATTAGATATAATTCTTTGATGGTTAAAATTAAATAATTCGATTCTTTTATGCATTATTTATAAAGGAATGAGACTTCAAAAAAGTGTAAAATGTTTAAAATGTATTTTTAAAAATTATAAGCATATGAAAATAAGAAACATCTCTGCATGAAATATTAACTAAGTTTTGCGTTGCGCATATTTTCTAAAATAGTAGCTCTAATTACTAGCAATAAAATTATTTATAAAGTTAAGTATATCCTTATTTTACACTATAGCTATTTTTATATAAACAAAATAATAAATTATATTTTTTTTAAGTGAAAAAACTATATACATTTTTAAAATTGTTTTTGAATTTCAATGTTTTTCAAATATTTTGAAATACAAAAGATATATAATACTAAAATTAGGTAGGATTTAAAGAGAATGATACATTTTATTTGTCTATAAAGTTTTATACATCAGAGACTACTATTTTAGAAAATAGCAAGGGCTACGTAAAAATTACTTAATATTTCTTACAAAAATGTTTCTCATTTTCATATGCTTGTAATTTTTAAAATTGTGATTATATTTTAAACATTTTACACTTTTTAAAACTTCATTCCTTTCTAAATAATGTGTAAAATAATAGAATTATTTAATTGTAACCTCAAAGAATTATATTTAGTTGAAAATTGTTTGTATAAGGCAGGGATGGTGAACCAGTGGCACGCGACACAACATTTTGGGTACGCCAGCAAACAAAATGGTTTGCATTTTATTTCAAAATAACAAGGTTCATTATGAAGTATTACGAAAATCGCTTCCGGGAGCACACTCGTTTATTATTGTCCTGTCTTAGTTAGGTCGTGGACTAGAGTTGCTTATGATGTAAAATTTGTCTACGCATAACATAGTTAATTTCGTTGAAACTACTGTAGTTTAAAGTTTACTTGTGTTATATTTAGATTTTTAACTGTTATTTAACATGGCTAGTTCAGCAAAAGGACAAAAAGTGCAAGATGATAAGTGTAACAAAGAATTTCAAACTTGATGAATCTAGAAACATATTATTAGTAAAGGCGACAAAGTGGTGTGCATTTTATGTTCTGGAACAGTGGTATGCAGAACATCATCTGTAAAACGGCATTTTGAAGCAAATCACAAATCCTCTAGTCAAAAAAGTGAACCACAGTAAAAATAATTGTTTAGAAACCATTTGGCAGATGACTCCAATTCAACATGCATTCAACTAAAAGTAACATCTTACGATCTTAATTTTTTATTTATCATCAAATCTGCAGCAACGGAAATCTTACTAATGTTACTTTAATTTGAATTACACGTATAACTGAAACATTTACAACTATACAGAGCAAAAGCTATTTTTTTCGTAATAAATAACGAGTTTTGACCACTTATCGCAAGTCAAAATTATTGGACGGCACGTCTATACCTCATTAAGCACTTCTTTAGAAAAAATGGCGCGTTGATCCATAAAGGTTCGCCATCCCTGGTATAGGGTAACACAGAATAACAGGAATTTTTGAAGTGCGTGGTGGCAGCCATGAGAAGTTGGCAGCACTGCGGGACTGACCTTGAGAAAGTAAACACTTAGCCATTTTAATAGCCATGGGTCAGTGGAATGGGCAGCAGCGTACGTTAGCCATAAAAATGTTTTATAAAAACAATGATAGTTTGGAAACTGCGTAGAGGGAGTTCGAACGTTTTGTACAATTTAGGATGTCATAGTGCCGTCCCATCAAAACACACGATAAAAAGTTGGATTAATAACTTTGAAGAGACTGGCTTTAACCTAAAGAAGAAACCAACAAGGTAACCAAGAAGTATTTATATTCCGCAGAGGTCACAGTGAGGGATCTCAACAGCACATTTCAAGAATGCATTTGTACAGGAGGACAACATCTAAAGGACGTTATTTTAAAAAAGGACAAATTTCATTAGTTTCTTAAATGGCAAATTTTAAGGTTTCAATTGTTACGAATAAAATATTTTTCTTCCATCATTTTTGGTTTTACTAGATTGTTAAAAAAGTCCAGTTTTTTTTTTTTTGTTTTTGTCACCCTGTATTTTTACCTCTCGAGACAAAATTAACACCCTCGAGACCATTGGTATAGCTAGTCCTGAATGGGCCCTGCATCAAAATTCCTTGGAGGCATTTTTGGGGGCCCTTTACAATCTCTTGTTGATGCCATGTAGTTGGGACCCCGTATTATTGTTACGGCGGTAGCTACGCCCCTTCTTGAGACCCTTATGTCATTTATCAACAACAAACGAACTTGTTTTTTGTTGTAACATATTTATTTAGAAACGGGTGTTTAGAACATAAAAAAAGAATTATTATAGCTATAAATTGATTCATAATTACTTTTTTATTATTTGATTATTTAAGTAATTCAGAAGAACTCTGTAGAAAAATTTAGTTATATTTATTAAGACAACGGCGCAACAGCCGTTGAGGGCCAAGGTCTACTGTTCCCATCTCAGATACGTGACCATTGGGTGCTGAGGTACATGAGAAGATGTCCCGATCAGGTGGGCTGTCTGAAGCGAAACTCCCAGTGTTGAGTCCCCAAGCAAGCTTGGTACACATTTATCGACCCACTGAAGGGATGAAAGGCGAAGTCGACCTTGCCCAACCCGAGGATAGAACCCCGGACCTGTGGTGTGGAAGCGCGATACGCTACCACTGGACCTTTAAATTTATAAAACTACACAATAACTTTTGTCTTATTGTTTAGTTCTTTTTTTTTTTTTCAATTTTCTTATTTTGAAACGAACTGGGCGATTCTTTTACATTCAAAGAAGCCTATAAATATATTTTTTTTAATTATAAATTCAATGTGTGTGTCTTATTTGTGAATAAATTTATTGGAATAATAGAAAATAGAACTTCAGACTTTAATAATCGTTTTGTTATCTGAAACTCAGTAATTATTACCATCGAATTGGCATCGTTGTAGCTCTTATTTTGATTTTTATGAACTGCGAAATTTAAAAGTTTTTCTCCTTAAAATAATTGAGATTTATTTTAATGGCTCCGTAAAATCATTTCCAAAATATTTTTCGCATCAAAAAAACATTTACAAGCTGTATTTGTTTTCTATAATAATATCTATAATGATTATTGAGTGACGGATTGAGAGAGTGATTGTATTTTATGGCTGCACAACAAAAAAAATTATATTACTTAAAAACATGTTTGGTTGAGAGACCATTGTGAGCAAATGCTGCATTAAGCGAGCGGACAAAAGACTAGCAGACTGACGTCACATGAGCTGTAGTGGCAGAGCCTAAATCAGACCATATTGTTTCTTCCACTGCGCTTTTGTTAGAAAGTTCTGGACATTGTCAACAAAATCAAGGGTCATCAGTGAATACTTCACCACAATATGAGTTTACAAAGAAACTAATGTCACCAATACATCACTTAATTTAATCAAGCTAATTGTTTGTGAGAAATTTGAAATTAGAATATTTATAATGGAAATTTGCTTGTTTACTTACTAGTGTTTATGTGCGGAAAAAATTAAATTACTTAAAAATAATTTTTATTATTTTTAGAACATACATGGATTATTTTTTGCTTAGTAGTAAAATATATTCAAATAAAAAAGAATTCTCAGTTGATTTATTTTGTTTTTTATTAATACTGCATTGAATCAACATAATGGGTCAACCTTAATTTGTCAAATGGCCAAACCCTTTAATTCAGCGTTTCTCAAACTGTGGGACGTCTACCTAAACATATTTTAAAAAAATATTAATTTACTGAAAGAAAACGAAACGAAATACATTCTAACATAATAAAAAATAAAATACATATTTGCACTGATATGATATACTCAGTGGCGCACACAAGGGGGTGTTCTAGGGTCGGACCCCCAAACCCTTGATTTTTCCCGAATGATTATAATTTTAAGTATATAATACGTAAATATTTGTTTTTAATGATTAATTTTATTAATTAATACTAATTATTTATTCAATAATTAGTTTTTTACTGATTTTGTCCCCAAAAATTGACAAAATCAAAAGGAGCATGATACAAGAATGGTGGACTTTCGACCCTGGACTCCCCCCTGCCCTTGAAAAACTTCTGTGTGCGCTGCTGGATATACTTATAAATGTATCAGTGCAGCCCAATGTATATTTGATCATTAATTCATCAATACTATGTTAAGAACAAGTTTAATATTTACTAGTGACCTCATGTGCTTGTCATGTACAAAATTTAAGGTATCCGACTACGTTCGGAACCATGAATTTAAAAAAAACGCATGAATGTATAATTTTCATGATATTTAGTGTCACTTAAATTAGAATGCATGTATAAAATTGTTTTAAAGACATTATGACAAAAAAAATTATTTAAATAAATACAATATTTTGGCAAAAAATTAACTTAGAATAACCTTTTTTCCAAATGTTCTCATTTTGTAAAAAAATGCTTCTATTGTATTAAAATTTTGCTTGTATATAGCTCAGACCTCTGTACAGAGGCTCAACTATGATTTTTGAAAAATTCAAATTATTTTCAGAGTTACAACCATTTGAAATAATTATCGGCGTATTTTATTAAAATTTCTCCCTTCTGTTTTCGTAAAACATGGATAAACCGACTTCCGAGTTATGCATTTCAAAAATTCTAGTAGAGCCTCTGTACAGAGGTCTGAGCTAAATACAGGCAAAATATTAATACAATAGAAGCATTTTTTACAAAAGGAGAGAAAACATTTGGGAAAAAGGTTATTCTAAGTTAATTTTTTGCCGAAATATTGTATTTAAATAATTTTTTTTTGTCATAATGTCCTTAAAACAATTTTATACATGTATTCTAATCTAAGTGACACTAAATATCATAAATATTATCCATTTACACGCTTTTGCAAAATCACGGTGCCGAACGTAGTCAGATACCTTAATACCTATCTTGATAATTTGCGCGGTTTATAATTAAAGTCGTATTGTAGCTTTAGCGTTAAAGAACATTATTATATTGTATTCAATACACTGTCACATTGTATGGATGAGGCGATGAAAACTATGATTGAAAATTGGGTCGAAAATATTGAAAGTTTGAGAAGCACTGTCTTAATTTGTCTGGTCAAATGACAAAGACAGTGCTAGGATAGATTCTCATATTTATGCAGTACATCATGTGTATAGCATGCGTGCGACATTTGTCATACGGTACAATTCTCAATGGCACTCTACACTACTCTACAAATTTGTCGCTTTTTGAGTGGATGGAAATTGAAAATTTTGAAATGGAGCTTATTGAACTGACATCTTCAAATTAAAAGGCAATTATAGAAAACAACATTCACAGAATTACAAAAAATTCTGAAATACTCTAACGATAAATTGACGGCTGTTTTTGACGGCATGCCATTGTAAGAGAGATTTATCTGAAGAAAATTGCATGTACTCTGCTTTCCGCATTTGTTTCTATATATGTGTTGTAGCGTATTGGGTACGAAAACTCACAGTCAGGCTAGAGATATAAATATGTACAATTTATTTACAGAACATTCTAAAAAACCATCTTACATACAAACCACGTTTTTGCCTTCTGCTTTCAGCCCGGCACCCTCAAAAACCGGTCCTCTCGCATGTCCCTCTCTAGAGGAGTCTATTCGGAACGTTAGGGGAAAGGCATTTTGAGCAGCCCTTCTCCCCTACAATCTCAGGCAGTACCCCATCCGCTCTCCGATTATGACATCATGTGTTGTCATAATAATACTCGTTATAGTGTGTGAACTAATTTTTCTCTTATGGAAGTTATTTAAGTCCACACAGGATTTGTTAAACAACTGAATATTTAGAATCATGTGTCAAATTGAAAGTCATAAATTATACTCTCTAATGTTACAATATAAGTAGAGCTTTGCAAAACGCCTTAAAAATTTTAAATTTTTTTATTAAACTATATTTAAGAACACATATTTTTTGTTGTTTGTTTCTTATTTTAATAAATGTGTTCAAATGATACAACACAATACATATTATATGTACAGTTTTTATTTTATTTTATTTATATGTTGGAGAAATAGTTACATTTTATATTAATACAAATCTTTAAATGATGCATAATTAATATACAATAAAACTCTCTAAATATCTGTGTTTTTGCTTTATGATAACCATATTTATGTTTGTGTCTCTCTACATGTGCAATAAACAGAACTAAACATCAACAAGGGACTCCTGATCAATAACATCCATTTTACATCAACCATCTAAATATTGATCATCGTTCATGAATTCCTTAACACTCGCCACGTCCTGTCATATATATAAATATATATATGTAGGGAGAGGGACCTAAGAATTTTTAAACGGCTTATAGTGTCATAATAAAAAAAGTTGTGAAACACTGTTTTACATCCATGTGAAAATCAATGTTCCGGCCTAAACAATAATTCCGTATTCATCTTGTACTTTTTTGAATCAAAAAGAATCTCAAAATTATTAATCCAAAACTTTCAACAATTACGTTACTATAGTTCTCTACACAAAAAAAAATTTTTTTCCTTGAATTAAACATGTAGACTCTTTCATTCACGGATTACTATTCCCCCTTTCATGACCTATTACAAGGTCAATATCACACACTGAGTTGTTGATGCACACTTTTTAATCAGACCGCACCTATAAGTAGCATTTTCTTCGTTGTTTGTGGGAATAACTACTTAAATAGTTTTCGTCTTCGTATTCAACAAATTGTATGAATAATTATTTCGCGCTATGCTCGTTGCCACATTCAGAAATAATTCTATTTCAAATTTAGAGACTCAGCAACCCAATCGTTTTGAGATATTTCTCTGCATTTAAGAATTTCTATTCCATAAGGCAGTGCTTCCCAACCTTTTTATCGCCTCCGACTGGTCAAAGTTTGGTCCCCTTACCGCGACCAGCTGGGGGGAGAAACGGTGATAGTTTATATTTTAGACCGTTTTTATTTAATAATTTTAATTTAATTGTTCTTCTTATCTAATAGGTTGCATATTGACAACTTAGCCTTTGCAGTCACGGCAAATTCCCAAATGTGAGAGCCATTTCATGGTGGCACCATCTAGAGGAGGCACTCACTACCAAATTTGGATGTTTTAATTAATTTTTAATTCAAGTTCTCATCGGATCATTGATATTTGCCGTGATTTAATTTTGTCGAGAGTACCAAAACCAAACTGATACTCAAGAGATCTTTCACCTGCCACATATTCATATGACATGCATGCCTACAAATTTCGCATCCAGAAAATCTATCGACTGTAGCCGGGGTCGAACCCGCAACCTTAGACCACACTACCTCTAAGCCGCCGAAGCCGACATTTAATTGTATTAAAACGTGCTTTCAGAATAAAAGAGTTACACCAAAAAAAATGAATATAAAATGATTTCCATGAAAAGTCGCACAAATCCGAGAGAAATACACCACGATAAATAAAATGGAAAAAATAGAACGTTCCTTGGGTGACCAGGCACTATTTGATCCACGGACTGGTACCGGTCAGCGGCCCGGATTTTGGGGACCACTGCTACAAGACCTTGATCTTCAAAATGTCGGACGCGTACTCCAAGAGGTACAGTTGTTGATGTTAAAGAGTACTAGAAAAATAGCCTCATTATATGCGTTTCATCAGAAAACACAAATATATTCTACATTGTCAAGCATTAGACACTGCGGTGTTAATAAACAATATGACAACTAATTCCAAATAATCCCACATTATACAGTAATTCCTGTTGCATCAATGGTGATCACGTTTAAGAATTCAGGACTTTCATTTAATTGATACCAACATTCAAAAGAATAGAAATAAATTAGTAAAGTTTGAGGTGAACATCCTTTAGTAAAATTATTAAGCTAAAGGAAAGCCTATTAAGATACATTAAATACTTTCACATTGCCATGAAAAGTCTTACGCCGATTAAAGAAAAATTTTCGCTTGTAAATTATTCTTAATTAATTTTCCTCAAGACCAACACGGTTGTCATGGTAACGTTCAAGAATAATTACTTTCTGAATTAGGTTTACCACTTATCTAGTGTTGCCAAATGAAATATATAAATATAATTTGGAGGGGTGACTAGTTTTATTATAATGAAAAAGAGGACGAAAAATTTAAGAAAAAAATTACGATTAAATATTAGGTTGCCAAGTATGAAATGGAGCAAAGGTGATGTTATTTATTTTAATTGCACATAATCTCATTTAGACGCTGTATTTTGGCATAACTTGTTTTTCGTGTGTGAAAGGTATATCTTTTCCTCTTTTTAACGCATATTTCAGTTTGAAACAAAAAATTAACGGATCATCTTAATATCTTAGTTTTTATTGGAAAAAAAATAGAATTCAATTATGTGTGTGCATTTTTTGCTCCATTTCATACTTGACAATCTAATACATGAAAAATTTTATGAATTCAACCACAAAAATAAACTAATTACGCTTACGTCTTTTTTAATTACCGTAAAATCCGGCGTATAACGCGCAGCCATACTTTCAAGATGCATTTTTTTATAATTTTCAGGTATGTTCGCCGTATAATGCGCACCCCGCTTTTTAAGAAGAAATCTGAAATTTTAGTGTACAACTTTCTTATGTTTTGAAGTCATTTATTCGAGATTTTATGCCAGATTTTTGAAATAATAGTATATTTCTAGAACCAGAACTCTTTTAGTTCATAAAGTATATAATTTATTTTAAATAAACAGTATTTCTATATGTGTAAAAGTAAAATTTTTTTATGTTCATCTCTTTTATTATTTTTAAAGCTATCGTTTTTATACCCGGCGTATAACGCGCACCCTTATATTTCGATCTCATTTTTTGTATTCAAAGTGCGCGTTATACGCCGGATTTTACGGTATTTACTTAAAACAAGTATTTTTTAAATTGAATGATTTTTTTTTGTCAATATATTTTTTGTAATATACCGAAAATTTCGGATCAAGAAAAATCTTTCATTATGAATTTTACGGTAAGTGCTGCAGCTATAAAGTATCAACATTCAATCTTGATTTCTCACTTGTCCAAAAATCATTACCAACTGAAAAAACTCTTTCAACTGCTGCGTTAGTTCCAGGGCAACACAACGGAAATTCAACAAGAATAACTAAGTTTGCATATGTGGAATGTATTCATTTTTGAAATGGTCCATCTTTTATCAATTTCAGCAAGTTGATTTTCCAATTGTTCTAATTTATCAAAATTTAAATATAAACTACTGTTTGTAAAAAATGCAACACCATGAAGGAATCATCAGAATTAAATGAAATTTAATGCACAAAAGACTAGTATTAGTACAAATAAATGACGAAATTTTCAAAGCAAAAAAAAAATATTAAGGGTCCGAAATGAGTATTTGGTGTAACCACCACTCGCTGCAATAAGTGCTTCTATACGACGTGGCGGGTAGTCAAAATGATTTTGAATGTCTGCTTGTGGAAGAGAATTCCTGCTGCTTGTATGCGCAGCAAAAGTTCGTCTTTTGAAGTTGCAGAATGCGGATCACGAGCGAGACGCCGATTTACCAAATCCCACACGTACTCAAAAGGCGACATATCCGGCGAATAAATAGGTCAAGGTAGAAGTTGCATGTGTTGGGCTGAACAGAAGTCTCGAACAGTCTTTGCAACATTTGGCGGTGCATTATCCTGCAGAAAGATAGCTCCAGGAATGCCTGGAAGGAGGGGAAAGACTTTAGGCTGTAGAACTTCACGGACGTACCTGTTGCTATTGAGATTACCCTCAATTCGTAGCAATTGGATGGTCCATGATACGAAATCGCACCCCAAATATAACTCCGGGTGTTAGGACACTATGTCGTTCGATAACGCACTCTGGAAGGTAGCGTCTAGAGTCTAACACGAATGCGGCCATCATGGTCCCACAAAATGAAACGTGATTCATCTGAAAAGACAACTTGGTGTCAATCAGCTTGCCAGGTTCTGTGCTCATGAGCCCATTGCAGACGCAACCGTCGATGGTTTGCCGTGAGGGGATCCTGTATAAAGGCACCTTGCTCGCAATCCACGCAATCAAACGTTGACGAATTGACAAAGCCGACTTTAGTACACTTGTAGCAGTAGACCAACGTGCCGCCCAAATGCCTAAAGGAAGCTGTACAGTCATTCACCGCTATGTGGAGCAGGTGTCGATCGTCGCGCGCTGACGTCACCTTCCGTCATCCACTACCAGTTTTTCGAGATGTTCGGTGCTCGTCGGTCCACTGCATCCAAACTCGCATTACTCTGGAACTGTTCTGCTGCACACAAGCTCCTATTGCGCCATAGGAAAATCCTCTTTCTCGAAGGCCGACAATCTACCCTCGTTCAAATTACGTAAGTTGGTGTAATTTCTCCTTATTTCGTCGTGAAGGCATACTTAGGTCTCACTAAACGTTCTCCACTAACAAATAATCATTAACTATTTTCAACGTTCCATTACAGCCCTCTATTTATACGCTTTCAGCATCATTTCAGAGGGCGCTGCGCACTCCACGCATGCGTGGTGGCTCTGAAACTTTACTATTTTACGTAATATCCTATAATTGATATTTGCTGCTAAGTTAATTTAATTCTGATGATTCCTTCATGGTGTTGCATTTTTTACAAACAGCAGTGTACATTCAGTCTTCTATATATAACTTCTTTAAACGGACAACACTGCCATCAATTTTGATATCAGGCATTTCTTTCAATAAAAACTCAACATAATTGTCAATATCAGCTCAATTTACTTGTGATGAAATGACGAGTGTCAGTATGGCAATGGCATCTCTGAATGCAGAGATTAACAGATTAGTTTTAAAATATTGAAAAGAAGGACAAGTAGGAGGACACTTTTCTAGAAAGGACATAATCTATAAAAGAAGGACTGTCCTCCTTGAAGGAGGACGATTGATCACTTAATAATTTGTTAAAAACAGTACAGATTTAAAATGTATTAAATATGTTATATTTCTTTATTTTTTCTTGAATATCCCATACTTAAATTAAAATTATCGTTGCATGCACTTTTTAAATTAAAAGCCTTTTAATTCTCAGCTTAAACATTTTAACTACCCGAAAAATGACGCAACAACAAACATCTCTCCATTTGAAATATTGTATTAGAGAACCTTCTCTCCCCGAAAAGGTGTGAAACACGAAAATAATTTTATCAGAATGTAACAAACTAAATAAGGTGTTCTCATTTAACTGAAAAAGAATCATTGTTTTGAGTATGAAAAAAATCACATTTCGTGCGATTTAAAAATAATAATAAACTACAAAGAAATCATTATTTTTAAAATGTTTTGTTTCTATCTGTGGGAAAAGAACAATGGGCATTCTGCTTGTAAAAACGTTTTTACTCTTTTAGTATATTGCATTTATTTCTTTTTTTAACTCACATTCATACGTATGTATTGTTTATATTTTGTTGGAATAAATTCATAGAACTGGATAGTCATCTACCTTTTTTCAGTTACCTTTTTTAAAAACAGACCAATCATTGTAATTCTTAAACAACCATACGCAGAATATAGGGGTGTGGAGGGGGGAGAAAAAGAATTGTTTATTTCCAGTTTGAGATTCAACTGAAAATTCAGAAAGAAAAAGAAAAAACCTACAAGATTTAGCAAACTTTTCATTACGTTTTTAAACATCAGGACTTACATTTGTTTTTCAGTCTAAACGCTTCAGATTTTATAGCAATAATTAATATTTTATTTTACCACAAAAATTTCATAAACACTATTACTGCGCTTATTTCGTATTTTTTTTTTTAATATAATAATCTCTCTCTATATAAAAAAGTTTACCGTGGTGCTGTGTAATAAATTTATTTATACATAAGGTATAGTTAATAAAAGTAACTATACCTATTTACAACAAAATGGCACAAAACCACAGTTTGGACAAATTTATATTTTTGATGATAGCAATGCTTTGCATGAATGTGCAAAAATAGTTAAACGTGATGATGCATTGCAAGTTTTACAGCCAAATATGAATAAAAATACATATGCAGAAAAATATAGAACTTTTAATGTAATTCAAAATAAAAACCAAGCTCAACAGTATAGTTCGTGCTTTTATACAAGCTCTAAAGATCCTCCTAGAGCATGAATGGCAAACCAATGGCACGCGACACAATTACTTGGGCACGTCTACGATCAAAACGGTTAGCATTTTAGTTCAAAATAACAAAATTCACTATGAAGTATTACGAATAAACGCGAGTGATCAGTCGCGTTTTTACAGACAAATGCCAACAGTTCAGAGAATTGAATGTAAAGCCTCAAGACACAAATAAAAAATATTATCTTCAAGAGGGATCTCAATGCTTTTGACGCTAAATTGCATATTTTCAGAAACGATAATATTACAAGAAACTACTAGTACTTCCCGAACTTGAAAAAATCAGACGAAGAAAAAGTTATTCAAGAACTTATTTCCATAATTACTATGTAACCTGATGTCACTTCATTTGATAAATTGAATTTGTCCCAATTCGATTCGAAGAAATTGAAGAATTTGAAATACAACTGTGCTTGTGATTACCAGTCTAGTTCAATATGGATTCAAAAATTTATTAAAACAAGAAGAATGTTTGAATTGATTGAAACAGGAAACTAAAACAAGCAATATAAGTAAAAATGTCAGTAACGAAATTTTGGAAACATGGAAATTCGATTCCAGATACATTTAACTGTTTGAAGAAGCTGGCTCATGCTATTTTAACCATATTTTCATCTACCTATGCCCGAGAATAATTATTTTCAGAGATGAATAACATTTAAAACTCACTTAGAAAATCATTTGGTAGATGACTCTAATTCAGCACGTGTTCTTCTAAAAGTAACATTTTACAATCCTAATGCAAGTTATTTGACATCTGATCGTCAACAACAGAAGTCACACTAATGTTATTTTAATTTGAATTGCATGTATTTAAAACATTTATACAGATCCAATGTATTTTTTCGTAATAAATAAAGAGTTTTAGTGGTTAGTATTTAATTTTATTACTTTCCCAAAAATCACTAGTCAAAATTATTTGATGGCACGTCTATACCCCATTAAACACTTTTTTAAAAAAAATGGCACGTTGATCCAAAACGGTTTCGCCACCCCTCTCTCTCTGTCCTAGAGTTTATAATAAACCGTCATGCACAATAAATTAGCTGCTATCATTTCGACAAAAGGCTGTTCTATAGACAGAACAGTTTGTTAGTGTTTATCCGAAGAATGAACATGACTTTCAATTTGTGAATTTTAACTCTGTTGCTGAATTACGTATATTTGAACAGTAGTATAATTTGTACAATGGTGGTTGGTCCGCCGTTAGGTGGACAGGGAAACCCGCCCCTTAGTTTTTTATTATTAGTTTATTTTACATAGTTGTTAAAATCATCTGACATTATTTTACATAATAGTGACTTGTTTGCCATACTGTAATTTCGTATTGCACTTGTAATTCGTGCGTTACACTCGGTCAGATTTAGCATAATGGACTAAATTCATGTGACGTCATAGTTATATAACTGAGTCACGTGTTTTCAGCTAATCAGTTCATAAATTAATACGACGTCATAATTATGTCATAAATATAATCACGCGTTTTCAGCCAATGGGCTCAATTCATGTGATGTCATAGTCACACGATAGTGATTCTAGTCAATCAATTCACACACACACAAAAACTCATGCGACTTCATATTCACACGATAAAAAATATCTAGTGTTTCCAGCTAATCAGTTCACGCGCTCCGGTGTTGCCAAGTTTTGCTCTTTGCAGAAACTTTCTCTTAAAAAGTACATATGTATACAAAATGCGTTTTATTTAAAAGTATAAACATAAAATATGACTTTTTTTTAATTTAAAAAAAAATCTTTTTGAAGAAATTTTTTTTCTAACCTTTGAACATCTTTACCCAAATATAAAATTTGAAATTTTATCTGAGCTTTACAAATAGAAGAATAAGTATAATTAGTTTAATGTTTGTTTTGAATTCAATGGAAAACAGGTGTTTGTTTTTATCATGTGACTTCATGAATTGAGCCCATTAGTTCATGTGCTTCACTGTTGCCAACTTTTGCTTTTTGTAGAAACTTTCTTTTAGAATGTACATATTTGTCAACGATATAATAATGTACATAGTAAATCAAAATGCATTTAATTTAAAAATATTTGTATAGGGTAAGTTTTTTTTTTTTTTTAATTTTGAAAACTGAAGTATTAGCATGTCAACTCTTTACCCAATCATCAGATTTTAAATGTTATCTAAACTTTACAAGTTGAACAACTAGTGCGTCAATTTTTAATGAATGAGAAACACATGATTGCCTTTATCATGTGACCAACATGAATTATAGTCCATTGCTCTGTAATCAATAAAGGTTATGAAAGATTTATTTTATTTCATAATTACTTGATTGCTTCAGATATATGAATCAATAATCACTTTATTTTCCTATTAGTTCAATTTTAAAGGTTATATATGATGGAATATTTATAAAAAATTCCTCTCTTAATTTTTAATGGTATTTTAATAGCACATTCATAGAGAAGACAAATTGGCAGTAAAATTAATTTCCTCCTTGAATAAGAACATTACTTTCTGCATCTCATTAATGTCTCAAAGAGTTTCAAAAATAGAGGAAAAATTGTTTTGAAAGATACAAATGCAAACATTAACTACCTCATATAAATAAAGAATAATATATGATTCGTTTGCACTCAGCTACCCGCAGACAAACACTGCACGAACCAGAATTTAATTGACCCACCGTTGAGGTTCGCAGAACCAGTTTTTCATTCAAACGGAAAGCGAAAACCTTGCTTTCAATTTCATGTAAAGCAATAGTTCTTTGATCAGAGATTTTTTTTTCATGGAAGTTGAATCAATTGATTTAATAGCTTGCGTTGCCAAATTATGTGAAAAAAGCGACTATTTTATCATTAATTGGCTGAGGAACATCTTTTTCATCAACAAATATTCTTTATAAAAAAAATTTTAAAAAATGCAGCTTTATAATTTTTTTTTTTAAAAAATATTTCTTGAATATATTTCTGAAGAAAATATTTGATTTATCATGGATCTTAAAGTGTATTTTGTTGAGATTTTATGAAAATGATTAACTTTATATTAATTTCGTCTCAATGAATCACTAGCGATTTTGAATGTTGAAAATAACAATTCTTCGTAAAAAGATTCTGTTGTCTCTTTTTCTCCCTTGCTTCTTTTTTTTTACTTTTCCATACTCATTTTTTGATTTGGTATCACTTTTTCAGTGCAGCACCAAATAGGTGGAATACCACTCATGGCAATGTAATTTTTTGATCCTCCTTAAAGTCAGTGGCGTAACATATACCCTGCATCTCCTGGGGAGGGGGAGGCAGCTTCTAGGGGGGCCAAGGATTATGGTTTTGCAATACTTTGTAAGATCCGACTTGGGGCCCAAAAACTGAGTTTGCAGTTAGGCCCTAATATTCTCCGTTACGCCACTGCTTAAAGTTCCATTCTTGTAAAATTTTTACCCACTTTTGTGAAGTATTAAAACTTATGGTATCATTATTCAATTTTTAAAACGAACTTGATATTAAGACAACAATAATTTTAGCGATTTCAGTGTTTCGCTTAAATAATGATTTGCATTTTTTCCCTTCTGGATTCAGTATTTCACAATTTTGAATTTTTAGTCCAGAAACATTAGAAAATTCTTTATAAATACTTCGACAGTAGTTTATTATTTCTTTTTTCAATGACTCTTGGTCTGAAATGATGTAACAAAATTTCTCGAAATAGGTTTCATTAAATAGAAAATAATCGATGGCCAAGTAATAATTTACATTTCGTACCATTTTTACACATATATTCTGCTTTCCCTTACTTTTATTAAAAGAAAAATCAAATTTAAAGTCAATTGACTTTAAATAACATGCTTTTTTTAAAATTTCCAATGGGGGTGCGGATTGGTATTGACCATAACAGACGTAGTACATTCCCCGGGATTTGGTATCACTTTTTCAGTGCGGCACCAAATAGGTGGAATACCATTCATGGCAATGTAATTTTGACTCCCAGTTTCCTCACCAGAGGGAAACACCTGAGCTCTGACGATGCAAAAAAGAACAAGGGATTTAACTTTGCCGAGGACACCTAACCCAAACAGGCACTCTGAGGATCTTTAACATGCCGTATAATCATACGAAATGGACGCTAACGATTTTCTGCATTATTAAAATTTCCCAACTTGAGCCGGAGTTGAACCCGCAATTTTTCGTGGAAAGGCTATCGACAAACCAACACCCCCATCCCTCTGCCGGTTTGAATAACATATAGCAATGCTTAATTAAATAATAATTAAATTAGTACATATATATATGTAGCATATTGAAGTAGTGTTGGCCGGTGTATGTAGCTGTAATATTTGATTTAGTAATGACGTCTTCAGAATTGAGTTTCCTCTTTTATTTTGTAGCACACATAGCGTAACTGGTCAATCTATTATTATTTTACATCTATTGGATACAACACGTAAGCAGACACATATAACAGAAGCGACTTCTTGACGAACACAAAACACAAAAGACAAAAAAGTTGCAAGTATTCACATTCTTATATGATGGCGGCAAACAGAGAAAGAGAGCGATTACATCAGATTTTTGTTTATATACCAGCAGTGCAAGCGCGGGACTATTACGTAATAGTAGTTCTGATTGGCTAGAATGCGCGGGACAGGGATTTCGGTTTAGCCGATTACGATTAAGATTACAATGTTTATTTTTAAACCAAAGAATTAAAGTTTGTTTAAATATTAGTGCAAAGAGTTAACAAAATTTCACTAGAGGAGATATTACATATATAATTACAGATTTATTTTAAAAAAATTTAGCACATTACGCTGAATTACAGTGACGTTATTCAACTTGCACTAGCCGCGGTAACTTCCTAGTTGTGGTCACGAACTCGTAGCCTGCCTGTCATGAGTTCAAGAGTTGGTGCCTCTGAAGATCTCCATATGTAGAGCGTGATTCTTGCACAATCTATCGTGGCTAAAAGTCCTCCCTTGGCGTGGTGTGGTTGCTTAGAGAGAGGGTGCCAGCTCAGGTATTGTCCTTGTCACTTGATTATTTTTCAAAATTACGAGGTTCGTCGCTACCAACACTCGTGTTGCTTTGTAGTGCGACGTTAAAAAGCACTCAAAATGCACTTTTCTTCACTTTCATTATTCAAGGAAAAATGAATTATGCATCATATTTTCCATGATACATCATTAATTTGGAGACAATTATTTTAAAAAGTACCTTTCCTCCCTCCAAAAACAAACGCGTAACTCATTATTTTGAGTGAAATAAAACAATGCCTTGTGTTTACAATTCACAACTTTTTCCACCTCAGTTCTTTTATGATCAAAATTTATTGGACTTTTTTTAAAAATTTAAAGCACAAAAGGAAAAATGGTGATTGTGGACAAAAATAGCTTTGATACACCCATGACCCTGAAGCCTTTATCCCTCCCAACTTCCTTTCACTAACTGTTCAATGAATAAATTCATACATTCAAAATTATCCCTTTGATTACACGTCTTTCCTTATTATTTATTCCGATGGCATGACATTACTGTATTCAAATTCTAACAACGCACACACAGGTTTGTGAACCGGGGTGGGTATACCGGTTCTCATGTAGTAATCGTTCTATAGATGGTTCCAAGCTGTGCGTATTTTGATTTTTTAAACCGGTTCTGGATAGCATTTTTCCCGGTCGTAAAAATTTGACTGGTTTTTGTTTGGGATCAAATTAATAATGAAGCATTTAAAAAAGAATCAACAGAGAGGGGCTAGCGACCCTAAAAGTCTTTTGGGGCCCCCAAGAAAACCCCCAAACCCGGTTTTTTCCGTAAAAGTCAAAGTTTCCCTCTCTTTGGAAAAACCCATTTAACGAAGTCGCTAAATCCCGACATAAATATCATTCTCTGGAAAAATCGTTGGTACCCGACTTTTTTGGGGCGTGTTTTTTAAAAAGCGCATAAATTGATAATTTTCATGGTATTTAGGGTCACATAGATTAAAATACATATAAAAAATATTTTTAAGGACAAAAACAAAAAATTATTTAAATCAATTTTTGGTAAAAAATTATTAGAAAAACCCCTTTTTTTCAAAACGTTCCCCTTTTTATAAAAAGTTCTATAAAATAATTTTTTGTTATTTTTAAGTGGGGATTTTCTAGGGGAACTGGGTTTTTAAAAAATTAACATTATTTTTTCAGTTACTACCCTTTTTTGAAATCTACCCTCTGTTGTGTAAAATATGGATAACTCCACTTCTAAGTTGTATTTTCAAAATTCTAGTTCACCTCTGTACAGGGGTCGGGAGCTATATATCAAAATATTTTATAATAAAATTTTTTTCAAAAAAGGAGAATGTTTTAAAAATGGGTCATTCTATGTTCTTTTTTTGTCAAAATATTTTTATATAATTTTTATTGTTTTAATATTCTTAAAAAATTTTATATACGTTTTCAATCAAAAGTGACCTAAATACCATAAATAAACCTTTTTATACGTTTTTTTAAAAACCCGTTTCAACCCGGGGATTTTTAAATTTTCCCCTTTTTCAATATACTTTATAAACCACATAAAACAAATTATAAATTCATAAGCCCTACATTTTGATAAAAAAGTAATTATTCACCCCTTTTTGTAAATTAATATATATTTATTTTATACACATCTTAACCATAAAAAAGGAAAAAAACTCGGGAAAAAAAAAAGGAATGTCGGGGAAATCATTGTAATTTCAGCATTAAAAAAATAATTTTATACAAAAATTAGCAAATTTTAAAGTGTACTTTTAATTTTAAAGGAAAAAGAATTTTAAAAAACATACATTTTTTTAAACTAAAAATTTCCCAACCATACATTTAATTACTCATAAAATCTGTTAATTTTCCCCAAAAATGCTTTGTTTCACAATACCCCCCCCCAATCTTTCAATCCCCAAAAACCCTTCAGACGTATTTTCTTCAAGCTGCAATCTGCTTCGAATTGTTTCAAACGAATTTATGAACACTACAAATGAACGGGAGACTAGTTCAAGGACACGGGGACACGGGACAACTCCACTGAGGGTGAAAGGGGATATCGAAGATGTTTACAGTGAACTGGGCAATGGGGCCCAAAGATTGCACTTTTTGGGTGAAACGCAAAATTTGTTGCTCTCGGCGGTTAGGCATCTAAAAAAAACCAGTTCATGACCCCCCTAAAATTTGTTTAAAAGGGAAAAATTTGGAAAATGTCAGAAAAAAAATGGGGGAAAAAAATTGAATCCAAAAAAATTTCGTTATAAAAAAATGTATTTCACAATTGGGAGGTTATTTTATGAAGAAAACCGTGAAATGTTCTTTTTTGGTTCCAGGAAAAAGTTGGCTAGTAGAAAAATTCACAATATAGAGGTTCGACTGTATATAGGGAGAGAGTGAACTAATAGTAGGAATTGAAAAAACAACACCTTTTATTTCAGAAAAGAAACGAGATACGTTTTAAAAAAAACTTCCTGTTCTAAGAACTGGTATTACCCATTTTCTGAGAAGGCATTATCCAATTTACCGCTAATCTTTGTTTTGCAGTTTTTTTCCCCCTCTATCCTTAACCCCATGCAATTTTCTTTTTTGGCCTTTTCGTCGCATTCCTCACGTTCATTGTCAAAAAAAAAAGCCATGAAATCGTTTTCACCAAGTTTATAAAAAAAAAAATTGTTTTCTGAATTCTTTGCTTTTTTAGTGCATCTAAAAATTCCAACAATAACAAATTTTTAAAAAACTTTTAAAACACGTTATGAATAAAACATAAAATGCTTTCTAATTTTTTTAAAAACGGTTAATATATATTTTTTGATCGGGGAAAAAAAAGAACTCCCGCTTTTGTAAACAAAAAACATTCGAAAGCAACAGACAGTCTACTTTTTTTTTCCATCTTAATCCTAGAAAAAGAAAGAAAAAAAGGAAAGAGTTAAAAAAAAATGAGAAAGAGAGAAAACATGTTTCTCTTTATTGTAAATAAATCATCATCATCATGGATGTGTTATTCATTTTGATTCTGAATTCTACCTCTAGGTGGCGCTAAAAAAAAGAAAGCAAATGGCACGCGAATGAGAAGTTAACATTAGTTCGTTCGCGCCAGTTTCATCCATGAGAAAGTAGAAATTGTAACACGTGGTCTCTATTGTGTGCCATTTTCAGCCACTATGTGTTTTCCCCTCTCTCTTCCCAGTCTATTTTCTTATTTGATTTTGTCTGGTACAAGTCGTATCATCCGTTATTATTCCTGGCTGTTGTTGTTAATTGTATGCGTGTGTTTTTATGGAACGTAAAAACTAATTAGTCTTAGTACTCGTATTATATATCGTATTTCCAATGTAATTTATTCAATGCCCTGTTATCCTTTTTTAAATCCCGCCAAAAAAAATTTTTTTTTTGTATAACCGAATTTATATATAATAATAATAACAAAACATAAATGTGATTTTTTTAAAAAGTTCAAGCTTAAGCATTTAAAAATACACACACATACTACGCTATTTCTATTGAAATACTTACAATAAATATTAAGCATAGTGTTAGTGTCTGAACATGCTCAAGGTGACTGATCGTAATTTTTCGAAAGTGTATTTATGAATAATTTCTTGATATTTAGTGTCTGTTGAATTAGAAATGTTCATGTAAAATTTTTTTTACTACAAGAAAAATTATTTAAATTCAATTTTTTGGCAAAAAATCAAGAAAGGAAGGGCATTTTTCAAAACACTCTCCTTTTATGAAAAATGCTTCTGTAATAATAATATTCAAAAAAAAAAACTAGGATTTCGTGCAGGGGTTGAATTAGATTTTTGAAAAATTAGCATTATTTTCAGAGTTACTATGAATTGAAATAATAAGTTGTGCTTTTTGTTAAAAATTTATCTACTCTCTCTGTGATATAAAAAAATGTGAATAACTCCATTTCTAAATTATATATTTCAAAAATTTTAGTTCAACCCTTGTATAAAAGTCCTTGGCTACATGTATTCAAAACATTATTCTTATAAAAGAAAAATGTTTTGAAAAAACGTCATTCATTCTGCCATTTTTTTTTTTTTTTGTCAAAAAATTGTGTTTAAATCATATTTTCTTGCAACAATATCCGTAAAACAGTTTCACATGTATATTTTAAATGAACTGATACTAATATCGATATATTTACATGCCTTTTCAAAATCTCGATTTCGAATATAGTCATTCATTTTATTATTGAATATTATAAGTATTCATGGAAAGGATTTTTTTTAATTGCTTAAATGTTGAGATTTATGATACACTTTATTTCTTTTATTATTTCCTTTTTTAAATAGACTAAATTTATGACATGGTTCTTACAGAACTTGTAATAAAAATGATGAATTATACCATATTTTTACCATTCAGACGCACATAATATACTGATATTAATATTATGTCGTCATTATTTTATCGTTTGGTACAAATACCTAGAGCAAATACGTTCTTTTTTCAAAGACGTGCTATTAATCACTCAACTCTCTTTCTCGTCTCAATTCTCTCGTAAGATAATAGCTTTTTTGGCCTTGACGGGTTCTTTCGATCAAAATCCCGGGGGCGACGTTTTCAAAAAAAGTCCCAAATTCTCCCCATCTTCTCCTCCTTCAATTAAAAAGGGTCGGACGGGTTTTTATCTTTAGCGCATCCCCACTCACTCCCCTTTTTGAATCTTTTTTGGGTTTTCTTCAAATTATAAAAAAAACGTTTTCTTCCCCGTCCGTTGTTGAAAGGTCCCAAAAAAATTTTCCCCTTTTAAAAATTTTCTTGTTATTTTCTTTCTTCAAACAATGAGTGGGGTATTAAACCAAAATATTACCCTGGTTCAAGTCAGGGGGGTTCTAGGGGGGGTAAACCCGGGCCCCCCGCCCCAAAGGGAAATTTTTTAAAATGGGATTTAAAACAATTTAATTTTTTTTTTCCAAAATTTGAAAATTTTCAAAAAATTCGGTTTAATTTGGTATTTTATTTAACTTATCTTATTTTTTTTTTTTTGGGCTGATGAAAGATAGTTTTCTTTTACGTTGAAACTTGTTGAGTTTGAAGCGGAAGTATATGTTAATTCACGTATTTGAAATGTTTGCACATCTTTCACTAGTAACCCCTTTCCGGAGCGGGGTCACCACGGCCATTCCTTTCACTCATACGATGTCCGGGCTCAGCTATCCAAAAGGGAACAGGACTAATAAGAGTTTTTGGTAGATAGAGAGCCAGAGGAGATGTTTTATTTTAGCCTTGAGTGTAGGCACTGTAAGTGAAAATGAAACTTGTGATCCCCACCATCAGTAGACTCTTTTTTCGAAGAAATTAGCCTGCTGAAATAAACGATTCCTTCTCTTACATTTTACTCGTTTGAAATAATAACAGGTAATTACGTCCTTAATTAATAATTATTTTGTATTTTTTAAGACTTAAAATAATAATATATATATATTGAAAGTGGGCGGTGCTATTGCAAGCCCACTAGCATCCCCTCCCAGGTGGCTTCGAAGGAAAACAAGGGGCAATGACTCCGGTGGAAAGGCAAGACAAGAGATATAGAACGCAAGAGAGACGCACAACGGCAGAGCAGTAACAACTCTTAAAAATAATGAAAGCCAATTAGGCAAGGACGCGCGTTTAAATGTTTCACTTATTCATTAATTGTTACTCCCCATTTCATTTATTCTTGTTTAAAAAAATAAAGAAATTATTCTGTCAAAACCCAGTTTTATTAATTAATACCGGTAATAACATAACACACACAAATATATATATATATATATATATATATATATATATACTCATGAACAAAAAAATTAGCGCTAAAAGAAGGAGTCGTCAAAATGAAACGAAATTTTACATACGTAATGACTATTTTGATATAACTAAAGGATTAGAAAATCAAAGAAAAAGGATCATTTATTTTAGAGAAAAAGGAAAAAGAACGAGAGGATTTAATACCCTGTTGAACCCCCTCTAGCTCGAATGCACGATGCGATACGATCGGGCATTGAGGCATACAAGTTCTGCATGATGTTTTGAGACATTTCGTTCCATTTTTTTGCTGTAACCTTGAATCTAGTTCGTTCAAACTCGTAGGATGCCCAACTCGCCATCCCAAACAATCCCAGATATGCTCGATTGGAGACAAATCTGGGGATCGGGGAGGCAAAGGAAGGGTAGTAACAGTGCGGAGACAGTCTTGTGACACCCTTCTCGTGTGAGGCCGAGCATTGTCTTGTAGAAAAATGGCTCCTGGGAGCCATTGCATGAGTGGCAACACATGTGGTTGCAAGATGTCATGGACATACCACTGGGCTGTCATGGTGCCACGGATTTATATAAGGGGTGACCATGTATTGTAGGCAATGGCACCCCATACCATCACACCAGCTGTGGGGGGTTTTTCTTGAAAAAAGAAACAAAAGTGGGGGGCGTTCACCACTCTCCCCGAAACTATTGTCATTACTGCTGAGATTGAATCGGGATTCGTCACTAAAAAAAGACCTGGTTCCATTCCGCTGCAGTCCGTTTCCTTGAGACGCGTGGGGTCACTATGTTTTTTAAAAAAAATTCCCTTTTTTTTCAGGTTAAAACCATTTGAAATAATTATCGGCTTTTTTTTTTAAAAACCCCCCTCTGTTGTCGTAAAAATAAATAAGCCCATTTCTAAGTTATATATTTCAAAATTCTATTGAGCCTCTGTACGGGGTTCTGAGCTATATAAGGAAAAATATTATTACAATAGAAGCATTTTTCAAAAAAGGGAGAACTTTTTTAAAAAAGGTTATTCTAATTTAAATTTTTACCCTAAATATTGTATTTAAATATATATATATATATATATATATATATATTTTTGTAAAAATTTCCCTTAAAAAAATTTTTTAAAACATGTATTCTAATTAAGTAATATAAATATAAAAATTTTACCCTTTAAAAATTTTTTTGAAAATCCGGTTCCGAACGTGTCGGATACCTTAATGTTTTTTCCAAAACCCCTTCGCGAGATGCAGAAGGGGGGGGGTGGGGCGGTTTTTTAAAAAAAATCTTTTTTTATACAAAACACGAAAAAACGTTTAACGGAAAACGAAAACCCAAAAATCGATAAAAGAAATAATACAACGGTCCCGACAAACTAATATCTATTTTCATGCATTTTTTTCTCTTAATACTAAATGAAAATCGCTTAACACGAAATGATTTTTTCCCTTTTGGGAATGAACAAAATACGGAAAACACCAGCTGCGCTGGCGAGATTTAAGAGAGGTATGAAATGAAAAAAAAAGGTGGTTTCACATGTTTCTTTGAAAGGAGGTTAACTTTTTTTTTTTTGAAATACCCTCGGAATAGCCTGTGACAAGCCCATTTTGTTTATCTAAGCCACTTTCACCCTCCCCTCTACAAACGCCACACACAAACACTTTTATCTTTCATCAGTTGGCTTTTGAATTCGGTGAATTTCAGTATGAGTAAAAGTCAGTGTGAGTTTGATTCACATATTTTATCTATCTTAGAGGAATTTTTTTAAGGGCCAAAAGGCAAAGAGCTTAGGGAAAAGCAAAATTTTTATTTCGCAAAATGAAGGGAGCTTCAACCCCCCTTGCTGTTTGGGATCCGCATTTTCCCCGGGTATGTGTGTAGCAAAAAAATTTCGTAACCCGCTATTTCCGCGTGGAAGCATTTTTTCCGACTATTTAGTAGTGCAATCCGCACTGTTCAAGGTTAAGTTTTTATGATCTAATTCCATATAGAAGGGGAAAATACTCCTTTGCAAAATTTTTTTTTTATTTCCACTCTAAAATGTAGATTTAGTATATAGATTTGAAATGGAACAAAAAAAATGCTTTTAACCTATTTAAAGAAGGGTTAAAAAATGTTGATCAAAAACGGAAGAACTTGAAAATTTTGTATTACCGTAAAATCCGGCGTATAAAGCGCATCTGTACTTTCAAGCTACAACTTTTAGTTTTGAGGTATATTCTCCGTATAACGCACACCCCCATTTTTACGAAGAAACCTGAAATATACGTGTGAAATGCACTTATGTTTTGAAATCATTTATTCGAGGTATTATTCCAACTTTAAAAAAAAAAAAATATTTCTAGAACTACATCCGTTTATGTTCATAAGGAATGACATTTCTTTTAAATAAACAGTAATCCGATATAGATAGAAGTCTAATTTTTTTCTATACTTGTCTTTTTTTTTAATACGCGTATCCGCTATGGCGTGAAGTGAGAATATATTTAAGGTTTATTACACGCCATATAATAGTAAAATGAATGATAAAAAGGTAAGACATATTTTAATTTACAGCATTATAAAATATTATAAAATTACTATTACTTGGTTTTAAACATGGAAATTGAATAAAGGGGAAAGCACGTCTTCCTCGTGCGAGTCGAAAAAGTTAGAGCGAGTGTCCGTTCCAATCAGTTCACTTCCTGCCGCCTGTCTGGTTCCAGTTAAGAGGAATTAGGTGGTGCCGGACCACACCCGCAACTTTAGCTCTTATTTTTTGTATTAAAAATGCGCGTTATAGGCTGGATATTCGGTAAAAAAGATTCTAATGAAGTATTTAGTTTCATTATTTTCATTTGTTCTACTTCTTCAATGGTTCGACAGTCTGTGGGCCCGCTGGGCCCCTCCAGGAGTTTTTCCAGGCATCCCAAGCAACTTTTTCCAATTTTGACCTTAAAATTTTTAGGTCCTTCTCAACACAGTCAATCCATCTTCACAGGGGTCTGCCTCGAGGTCTATTTCACGTGGGCTTTGCCTGAAAATTTTTTCAGCAACAATCTTCATTCATTCTAGCCAGATACCAACCCATTTAAGCCTGTAATTTGACAAACTTTACAACATCAGGTTGCTTTGTTAAATTTTGTAAAGTTTGTTAGATCTTCTTCTCCATGATCCACACTCGGGTCCCCCCCAAGAATGCGCGTGATCTTTTCTCGAAATTTTGGCCTCATCCGAAAATCAATGAAATCTAATGAACGAAGACTTTGA
>BMAV01006056.1:0-22565 GCA_019973955.1 Trichonephila inaurata madagascariensis
AAGCCAATAGTCAGTAACATATTTTATTTTAAATAAAAAAAGATATATTTAGTGATTAACGTGTCGTTTAAAGTTTTGTTCCAGGTAAAATTCCTGATTTTATGCGAGAAACAGTTGAATAATATATTCCGCATTTATGTTTAGTAAGTGCAAAGGTCCTTCGGGTAATTCTTTTTACACAAAGTGTTAGTTATTTTATTCATGTCCAATATTTTTACAGAAAAGACAAGGGGTCACGGAAATTTTTAATTAACCCTTAATCTTTTTTTTTAAATTACTGATATATTAAATGTATAATTACAAATTTTCGTATGCAATAAAAATTTAATATTGTATGCAATAATCATCTCAATAGCTGACGAAACAGAAACAAATCATACAAAAAATTAAAATTTATATAAAATCATTGGTATTAATCTTTTGTCTGTGAAGCAAATACATTTAAATACAATGAATAATGTTAGAAACAATTTTGATATAATCTTTATTTTGTTTTAGATTAAACAGTTGACACCTTTTTTTCTGGCAATCAATAGCATTCCAAAAATTCCTAATTTACATTCCGGATTATATACGCAAAAGCAAGTAAAAGAAATCTGTCCAGATATTCCCTAATACATCAGTTTTTTTTTCCTCCAACATAATTATGTTAATATTCCTCTTATTTCCTACTTTCTCATACTTAATTTCTTCCTCAGTAATCTAACAAATAAACGATAGAAAAGAGCATCCATTATTCAAGCATCAAAACATCTGACAAGTGATTCCTCTCACGTATGCAAAAATGAAGCATTATAGGTTCTTGCAACTTGGTGTTTTTTACCATCAAATTAAGCATCAAAAATTACTCAGGGGTAATCAATTTTGTAGATTTTGTCGTTATCCGCAGAGAGCCCAGATGCAAATTTTATTCATTGCCCCCAAACTTTGTTTAAGATAAAGCAAAGGTGACATATTTCAAACTTACAGCTTCAAATAACTTTTTTCTTTTATGTCCCTACTTTTGTTATATTTGTTGATTTTCTGCTTAACGTTAATAGAAAGATTTTTAATGGAAACTTGATATGCATTTCATGAGCAACTTTTTTTTTAAAAGCGGGAGATATATGTAAAACTGTCATTGATGTCAGAGTAGTACAAAAAAACTCATGGAAAACTCATTTAAATTCATGGAGGAATAACAATAATCATTGTTTTTTTTCATTATTTAACGAAAGTTTTTTAAATTTGCATTAAAATATGATTTCATATCAAAATCTGATTTTATATTAATAAGGATTCTAAGAAAAATATATTGTTTGTAAAAGAAACATATTTTTTTTCTTTTTCCCTGATTCCCTGAAAAAACAATTCTTAATTTGTAAGTAACACGTTTTAAAATACTGATAATTGTCATTAAAAGTTTTAGAAATAATTTTTTCTAAAATGAAATACAAATAACTATTGATTGTAACAGATTTTATTACAAGACTTGGTAAGAACTCTCAAAATCTTGTCATTACACAATATTTATTTATATATTAAAGAAAACTATGTTCTCCTTTTTTCTCTTTATCTTTATGGGTATTGAGGTACCAATCTGTTTTATTACTTGAAATTTCTTTTTTAAAAAAATATTTTTTTAATAAATTTTGATAAAATTTTTCATAAGTTTGTCTTTGGTTATTTTTCTAGTTTTTTGTGAAAAATTGTATTTATTAAAATAACTAATATCCGCACACGAATATAATACAATATTATTTTTTAGTCTTTTTTTGTTTGTTATACTTAATATATTGAATTTTTAAAGATTTCAAATTAAAATGTGAATTAAAATTTTAATGCATAACTTTTCCTTCACTAAATCAACTTGATATTTATTTGCGGAAAAATAAATAAAATTTAAACTCTTAAGTACTTTACATTTATTTTTATGTAATAGGAAATAAGGACATTATATATAATTTATTTTAATTCTCTTATTTATTCTTTCTCTTAAGATTATCATAATAAAACCTGTAATCGATACAATATTTAAAGATTTATTCAATTCATTAATAAGCTCCTTTCTATTATTTCCCTTTTTTTATACTTTCTATTATTTCTATTTATTATTATTTTCTTATCTTCTGCTGAGTTACTGACGCCCATTCATTTTGTAGTGCCAATCCAAACTCGGAAATCGTAACTGGAATAGTAAGTTTGGAGAACTTCATGACCCATCCATGCGTTAAATATCCTCATTCCTCAAAAGTTTTTTTGACAGCAACTGTACAGATTCTCTTTTCCATTAAGAAGAACAAGAGCCACTAGCACCTCTAAAAAGGAATGTCAGAAAGGACAACCTCGGTACAATAGCGACACTGGAATTCGAACTACATTGGAAGATGTAAATGTCTCATTGAAGGTTGTTGTTGTTGTGGCTAATCCTCAGTCTGTCTGACGGAGTCGGACAAGACCAGAAAGACCATTGACCCTTAAGAAATCCAATATCAGGAGGGGAGAGAAAAAAAGGTCCTCCCTCGAAAGTCCCAAGCAGTCCAAGATGTGATCTGGAGAGGCTTGCTGAGTCTTGCACTTGGTGCAAAGAGCAAAAGTTTTCCTGCCTCCACATAAGGAAAGAATCTTTATGTGACCACTTTTAAATTTACAGATTGCAGTCTGAGATGCTCATTGAAGGTACGAAGCATGATACCTTTTAATCCGCTCTAGCTCCTGTTCATTGAAACTGGTTTAATTTGATGATATTGGAAGGTTTATTGCACCTGTTCTCTTCTCTTACCGAATATGTATGCATCCAGAAATGTTATTAATAATATAAAATTTACTCTAATCTGTTAGGAATATTGTATGTGATTAATGGTCTATTTAATTCTTATATTTCTGCACCACACAAAACGTTATCTTTAATAAGCAAGATGTTAACGACACAACTTAATAACTAGCATACACAAAACGTACCTGTTCGTCATCTACTGGCAACGATAAAAAACGATATCAGTTGTTGCACGTGCCTTGCCATTTCTCTTTGTGTCTCTGTCGTCTGTGCCTTCTGACAGTATATCAGATTTCCCCCGCTATGATTGTAAGTGGTCGACTATTGAATAATCGGACAGTTGCTCATGTATAAAAAGCACTCCAAACTGGCGAAACGATTGGTCTCTCAGTTCCTCCTGCCTAATCGTACCACTGACTTTTTTGTGTGTGTTCACCTTGAATTTTTGCACTAAATGTATTTAACTCCTTCGCAATTAATACAAAGTAAGAGTTTATCTTGAAAATTCTATGTGGGTATTTAAATTTTTTAACTTTAATCATTTGAAAAAAGGTATTTAAAAATTTTAATTTCCAGTACATACATACATATATTACAAATGCAAAAGACATTTGAATGTATTAAATATTTTCAGCAGTATTTATTTAATTGGGACTCATACTTACTCTAAGAGAAGCTTAAATTTAATGTTCCCATTTAATTTGAATAAGAGTAGAATTCAACGTCTTATTAAAGGAAAAATAGAACTACTAAAAGGTTCAGTATCTTTAATAAGTTACCATTATTCTACACAATACTTCTAAAACAAATAACCACTTAAGAGCTCATGCATAGTTTAACAAGCATTTATGGACGCTTCAAGAACGCGAATAAGTTTTCTTATAATAATTGGTCGTACATAAATCGATAATTTGAAGCATCCAATTTAAATGTCGTTCTCATCTCTTTTAAGATAAATTCGCTGTGATTGTTTCAAAAAGTTCTTTCTGGCAAATCAATTAAGCTCTCAAATGAACACAGGCTATACAAGCCTTTGACACGAATGCTCGAAATAAAATTATTACTTCGCTTTCTAAAGATATTTATAATTATCAATGAATGAGTAAATATAAATTTGTCGGGTTTCAGAGAGTGATTAAGTAAAATAATATGGAATAAAATTAGTTTTCTGTGAGCTAACAATGAAATACTATATTTATAAGGAATGAAATTACGAAGAAAAATTCGGTAATGGATATATAAAAATTGTCATTCATAATATCTTAATTTATTATGAGATCGTTATTCTGAGATTTCCTACTAAAATATTATTCAAAAAAATATAATTTAACAGTATAAAAATCTTTGACAATAACGTGAACACACTTTGCAAATCCTTTTAAATTTCTGCACGTACCAAATAAAAATAATGAATCATATTTAATGCATAGTGACATTGCTTTCTGTTACTAACCCCTTAACTACCGATTAAAAGTTACGCGATACTTTCCTCAGTGAAACCGTTTTTTACAAAGGCCCTCGAAAGTGGTGTATTAGTGGTAAAAGAAAAGCATTAATAAGCAAGTTTTTCTCTGAAATAAGTAAATCCTTCATAAACAATGTCAAAACAATTGTATTGCATTCCAAAGTCTTTGAAATATTTTTACTGACATCAGAGCAAGCAAAAGGATCGTATTTTGGAAAGATGTATATATACATCAAGGTAACGCATCAGTTGAACTAGACGTATACATACGCCAGAGGCAGTTAAGTGGCTAAATACAACGGTTTTTGAATGCAGAAGAATTTAATAGTAAACTTACTTATTTCGAAACTATCAAGCAGCCCTAACTGCTCAAAGTAGCGGTTCTTATACTTTCGATTGACGCAGCACTCTTTACGTGCCAGCGTGACATCGAAGCCCCCACAATTTTGAACATCCCTCCCAGTGGAGTTTTTTCATTGGGGACTATTTAGTAATATAGTCAGGTATGGAACATCTATGAATTTTTCCACAAGGCCTTTCAAAGTCTGTAAAAGAGTGAAATATCAACGTTATATGAGAGACTGCGAAGATTCCTGGAGAGGCATTGTGGACTCTCAGGGGTCCACGGACCACTGTTTAAGAACCGCTGGCATTAAGTATTATTGTGACTTTACAATTATTGGGAAACTGTATGGAAAACTTATTTAATAAAATTATATGTTTATTAATGTACAATCATTCAAGTCTCGAAGTATTTTAGGGCATCGTAGCATTATTAAAATTCTCTTACATTATTCTAATTGTTAAGAAAGAGGATTTCCCTCAGCTTTATTATCTTAGTTTCGTAACAAATATCTGAGATACATCTATTAACTGATGATGTTAGCTTTATTGCTTGAAACAGATGCATTTTGATTTCTGACACTAACCTTACGTTTTCCTCATGACAAGACGAATTATTCTTTAGCATTTAGTTATTTGAATCCAAATGATTTTTTTTTTAAAAAAAGGACATTAAATATTTAATAAAAAGTTTTTTTTAAATATCAGATGCTATTTTAAATGAACTTAGCATTAATTGCATTTCTTTGTAAAGAAGCAAAATTGAAAACGTGATGAAATTTAAAATACGATTCCAAAATAAAGTTAATTTACACACAAATCTTTGATTTAATTAAACATCCATCACATTAATTAAAAATTAAATCCAAAGCACAGAAAAAAATGATTCTGAATAATAATAACTGGAACTGAAAGAAAAACGTTAAATATTTTGTCTTTTTATTCTTTCTAGCTTACTATTTCCATTAAAGGATCATTTTAAGAAAATAATCAAATTGTTCTCCAATTCTGTCATTCGAAAGCATTTTAATACGAATTTGAAATTCCTCTTCTACACAATGCATTTTAAGTGAGAGATTTGGGAAAACTAATATAATTCGATTGTTTTGTTTTACTGCTAAATAAAAAAAATAGAAATTGCAATCACATAATTCTTAGACGTATCTAATGATAGAGAATCTGTATTTATGAAACGAGACTATAAATGAAACATAACACAGATATTTAAAAAAAAACATATACTTATTTTTATTATTTTTTTTATTTTGGAAGATAAAAAATCGACTTAAACTGATTCTTTTCTAACCATCCTTCAATTTTTTGTGAGACTAAGTCAAATATTCAGTACTCACCATTTAATTCTTAAATTTATATTAGAATTATTACTTTTATATACTTTAAAAAATACATCTACAAAGACTTGAATTTTAAGAAATATTTCATCATTTTTTATTGTTTCAAGATATTTCGAGCTGACAATATATTTTACGATGAATTTGTGAAGGAAAAATGAGCAGAAATATTAGGAAAAAAATTTTTAAGTAAAACAGAAAAAATTAAGATGAATAAATACAGTAGATTATTTCAATAAAATATGAAGTGTTTTTGAAAATGTTTAAAATCTTTTCCCTCCTGTAAAATATAGGAATATGTTTACACATATATGTGCACTGCAAATCTAAAACACAACTCGAAGAGGGAGAATAATCAAATTTATTCGATATTGACACCCAGTACTAATTTAAATTATTGAAAATACAACCTTCTGCGATGTTCTATAAATGATGAAAATAAACTCTGCTATATGAGTCGATGTTGAACAAAAGAGAACGTTATCTTCGGGGGAAGAGAATGTAAGAAACAGGACACTTAAATTGCAAATTTTTCAATTTTTTGAAAAAAATATATGTGTTAAAGCCTCAATATTTCTGAGTATTTTGGTACCAAAATTGTGTTGATACTGTGAAAATGGTTCATGCGAATCTTTCATTGTTTGAAACAGTGCTGGAATTCTTTTTTTTTTTTTGTCAGCTCCTATAGGTCGCGTGCTATATACTTTCCCTTTCACAGCTTCAACGGACTCAAATCTTGTTAAACCTTAAGAAACCTTGTTAGCCTTGTTAACCCTTGTTTTAACCTTAAGAAACAAATAAAAGTCACATGGCACTAGATTCGGTGAATAAAATGGATGGTCTAACACTTAGGATGCTGTACTTGGCAAGAAACCTCTTGACAGAAATAATGCGGAATGAGACGGCACATTGTCTTGGTGGCAAACCCATTACCTGTCTTTCCAGAATTCGGGTCGTTTCTTCCATATTCCTTCGTGAAGTCCAGCAAGAACGTGAAAGTAGTAATGTTGATTACTTTATGGCCTTCAGGAAACCATTGAAGTTAGACCATCCTATGAATATCTGTAAAAACAATAATCATTTCTTTGAATTTTGCTTTGCTAATTCGAGGATTTTCTGGCTCTCGATGAAGATGGGCTCTTCCAGTACATGGATTGGCGTTTCGTTTCAATATCATAAGAAAAAGACCCACGATTCCTCACACGTTATTATCCTTTTTAATACTTTTGGGTCATTTTCAATGGCATTCAAAGAGTCAGTTCAAATATTATTGAGAGCTTTCTATTTTTCAAGCGTGAGAATTTTAGGCACCATTTTGGCACACACTTTTTGCATACCAAAATTCTTATATAAAATTTGCCGTATGGATACTTTCTCAATTACTACAGTCTAAGAAATTCCACGAGTACATAATTGACGGTCATATTGATCCAGAACACTGTTATTTTCGATATTGTCATCCGTTTTTGATTAGTAAGGCGGATCCAAGAGAGAATCATATTCAAAGCCTTCTCGGTCATTTTGAAGACACTTAAAACTCTCAAAAACACATGCACGTGATAAAATTTTAATATAATACACACATTTCTTTTAATAATTTTTAAATTTCAGTAGTTGTTTTTCAAAATTTCATGTGAAATTTCCCAACAATTCGTTGCTTCATTGCTACACTTATTATTTTTCCGGCGAAACAAAAAGCTAATTCTAACGTGAACGATTTGTTTATAGAAGCGACAGACACTGCATTTCAAAGAGAAGACTTCAAGCTAAGTAGCTGTCTATCGCTGGCGATTGGGACATGCTTACCACTTCTGTAGCAGCGTCACTCTTGATATTTATTAGCCGCATCTGGTATACAAGGCATTCCTTGTATAACTCGGTACTTGTAAAACATGGCACAAATTTTGCGATTTTTACTACATAGGGGTTCGATATTACAATGCACAAAACTTGAATTAATTATTGCACAGTTTTGATAGTTGATTTTGTTGATTTTTGTTCAAAGTTAATTTTTAAAGAAAATCAATATAATTTTCGTTCAATAAGAAGAATTCTCAGCTGAATTTTTTTTCAACTGATTTTAATTTCCAATTACACCGATGATTCTGAAAATATTTCTATATAATTTCGCATAGGCTGAATATTAAAATTTAAATGATCGGCAAGCAGGAATAGTTTAATGAAAAAATTATGAAATATTTTTGTTGATAGATAGAGAGAGAGAGAGAGAGACATCCTTCTCTAATATACAGCAGTAAATTTTAAAAGAGAATTGTAAAGTCCATTAGCTTCTTATAGATAAATTCTGCAAGAATTGAAAGATCGAAATGGACACGTAGTTGTAACTACATCAGGAAATTTTTGTACGGATGGAGAATTAACCAGTGAAGAGGAGTTTTTACCAACTATCAGCTATAATAAAGTACACCTTAAGATTGACTTCGATATAACATATAGGTGATACACATTGCCTTGATTTATATTAATTCAAAGTTTCGCATAACACGATTTCGATACAACACGGTATATATTGCCCTGATTTATAATATGTACATATATAAACTGTGTAATAAATAAGATAGTAATTTAATTACTCGATATAAAATAGTATCAATTAACCATGTTATACAATTATACGAAGTACACTTGCATGCATATATATATATATATATATATCTATCACTGCAGCATCCATTTTATAATTTTTAATCTCGATTACTCATATGTCCTTCATTGTGTGATTTTACTACTGTCTATGTGCTTTTCGAATGTTATTGTCTGGATATTATCTCTTGTTTGTAGAGAATTAGCTCATATATATATATATATATATATATATATATATATATACGTATTAAGTTTCTTGGACATCTCTTTATTTAATAAAAAGCACTAGTAGCAGATTTATTAATAAATAATTCTGGTGATGATATTATATAGCAACAATTTAATCAAAGTAAATTTATTAAAATATGATAACGTGTTTTGAATAATATTTTCGTAAAGATTATTCATTGATTCATTCTTAGACCATGTATATTTAAGTGAGAACTGTATAGTCTCACTTTTATGAATAAAAATTAACCTCAGAAACTTCAAGTTTCGCTATTTAAACGTAGGCATTAGAATAATACATTTTTTCATAATACAGCTAAGTGGAAATTATTTACTTTATTTTCCAGTAGTTAAACTATGTTTCTATTGTTTTATACCAAAAGAAAAGACAGCTATTTTAATAATAATAGAATAACCTTTTTTCCAAATTTTCTCCTTTTGTAAAAAATGCTTCTATTGTATTAATATTTTGCCTGTATATAGCTCAGACCTCTGTTCAGAGGCTCAACTATGATTTTTGAAAAATTTAAATTATTTTCAGAGTTACAACCATTTGAAATAATTATCGGTGTATTTTCTTAAAATTTCTCTCTTCCGTTTTCGTACAACACGGATAAACCGACTTCCAAGTTATGCACTTCAAAAATTCTAGTTGAGGCTGAATACAGGCAAAATATTAATACAATAGAAGCATTTCTTACAAAAGGAGAACATTTGGAAAAAAGGTTATTTTAAGTTAGTTTTTTGCCAAAATATTGTATTTAAATAATTTTTTTTGTCATAATGTCCTTAAAACAATTTTATACATGTATTCTAATCTAAGTGACACTAAATATCATAAATATTATCCAATTACCCGCTTTTGCAAAATCACGGTTACGAACGTAGTCGGATACCTTAACCCTTTATCTACTGAATTATGGTTCACTGCAGTTATTTTCATCCAATATGTTTTTCTGAATCACTATATTGGAAATTAAGGGATATACATAACAAAAATACACAACCTTAAAAAAATAAACCCGTTAGAACTAATTAATTAATTAAAAATGATCAACTGTAAAATTAATTATATACACTGTTCCTTTTGAAATGAGTAGTCAAATCGTTTTCAAAGGTCTTCATTTACATGCAAAAAAAAAAGGGGGGGAAAAATGACACATTTTGACTTTAACTATTTTTTTCGGAACATAAATGACAATCTTCACAATACGCTGAAAAAGCCGTCTGCTGAAAACGCAATTTCTGCAATAAAACTATTCGCCTTCCCCGTTAAAATACTCATCATAGAATCCGCGGTGCCATATATCTTGGAAGAGTGGATTTAAAAGAATATTTCTGGCAAGTATCGTCAGAGTATTCGTAAAAATATTTATTCTATGTAATTTTAAAGTGAGTGGTACTTATAAGTACCGTAGGGAGATAAAATGTTAAGTCACCTTTAAATATACAAGCCCTTGAATTAATAGGTACAATTTGCTTCAAAATAAAAAAATAATAATAATATATTTTCAAATTAAAACTGGATACTGTATTTTTCCCACAAAAATATTTAACTGAAAGCAAGAATTTTTTTCCCTCTGAGGAATATACTCACGTGCACGAAAATGCAGTTCTGTATTTTGAATAGGGATATAGGGGGATACCAAGTAATTCAAATAACTGAGCAACCATCAATTTCAGAATACATTCTAAGGGTCAGAGAAATTTCTGCATTTCGTGTCCAATCCTGTTTCTCATTACTGACAATTCTAGATAGAACACAGTAAGACGGTAATGTTTGAGAAAGAGAAAAGTGCCTTCTTTACAGGATATCAGAATGAAGTTTCTCCATTTATATGAAAGAGAAATGCGTGAGTAGGATTGAAGTAGTCTATCACGCAGTGCCAAGATTTCAGAATTGTACGAATTGAAGGGAATTCTGAATGAATTAGAAACTGTAGAGAACATTTTCTAAGGCAACTTCATCGAGCAAAATAGAAGAGCAGCAAAAGATAGTTCCAGCATATTGCACACAATATTTCCCTGAAAACCCTTTAGTTTTATTTTAAAAGAAATATAGTTAGGTGTATGTGTGCTAACAAACGTGTTTCTCAAATATAACTATTTATTCATTAAACCTTAACCGAGAGAGCATGAATTTAAATTGCAAATCATAAATTTTAAATTACTTAATACCTTATTGATCGTGAAAAATGGCTATATGCATTTATTCCTAAGAAAATATTTACAAAACTGAGCATGATTATTGAAATACCTGTATACATCAATTAAACAAAAAATTAATAAATACTTTTTTCAAATGGGGATGCGGATTGGTTATTTCACCATTGAAGACCTAGTTCATTCCCAGGGAGCTAGTAAATCTTCTTACTAAGTGCGGCACCATATAGGTGGGTGCAGGCCACCACAATATAATTTCGAAGCCCAGTCTCCTCGCCAGAAAGAGGAACTTAAGCGCGGACGATATGAATTCATACCAGGTATTTAATTTTGCCAACAGCATCCAAGCATGCCCTCTAAAGCTCTTTAACTTGCCACGTATAATTATACGATATGGACGCTGTTGATTTTCTGCATCATGAAAATCCTCTGACTTGGGCTGGGTTCGAACCTGCAACCTAAAGCGTACAAGGCCAGTGACAAACCATCTACGCCACCCATCCGACACTAATTAATACTTAATCTATGAATATAATGCTTATTAACTAATGATATTAATTCTCTGTTTCGAAATACTGCATCGAAGGTTTGAAAAGTAAAAGTTATTAGATTGTTTTTCTCAGACTTTCTTCAGTGTAGTGGGTAGAAATTGAAGAATTGCCATACAAAATTTGTTTGAACATTAGTGGAGCGAGTCAGTAATTATTTTGAAGTATTTTTTCCTCCTTAATCAGATTTTTAGCTTTTGACAAATGCAAGAAGAATCGCTTGTTATCAAGGGCTTAAAACAAACTGAAATTTATAATGATTCCCATAATAGATAGATAACTAAGTGCTAAATAAATTTGCACATTCCCAGGACATGTACTCATATCAACAAAAGGTAAAACTCCTTAAATTTTAATTTTGAATAGTTAAAAATTTTTTAAAATTTAATCCTAATTTATTTTTTTTTTGTACTCAGAATGCATTAAGTAGAGGAAGTTTCTAATTATTAAAAAGAAAATTCTCTTTCCTTAAATACACTGCATTAACGTTTAAAAAGTCGTCGAAAACTTTAAATAAAATTTTATTCATGTTTCTTGAAAATTAAGATAAAATATTTAAGTTTGAATTTTTCACGCGCTTTTGTCTAAGTACAATAAAAAAAAAGTAAAAGTTAACAAGCTAATTGAAAAAAAAATATATGCTGCTACCTGGAGGAAGAATATATATACATATATATAAGCACATAAAAAATCAATCTGCAGTGGTTTGAAAGGAAGTAAAAAAAAAGAATGGAATACAAGAAGGATAAAAAAAAGCAGACAAGAGAAAGTGATTATATTTTCACGATAATAATTTTTTTTTTACTTTTTCCTTGCTGGTCGAAGTGATGCATAGGTTGCCCTTTAGTAAAACTGCCAATTTTTTTTGCCGACCTATTTTACAGATTGCCAAGCTGTCGATATGTTGCAATAACCGTGTGAAATTAGATATATGTCAAAACCAAACACATTAACAAAAGGAAAATATAAATTTTGGTGTTTTAAAAATGAATGGGTTTCATCAAATTTTTTAAATACACATTTTAACATTATAAATAGTTCACATATCTAAAGACAAATAATTATTTTGTCACAATTTCGATTATCTCCAAAAGTTGAACTCTGTTTTAAGAGCACCTCAATAGATACGTCTCTTGTCATATGAACTCCAAGAGATTAAAATAGAACTGGTTTTAATTCGAAGCTATTCCTTTTTCTTGATTTACTCTTGGAAAGTGCCCTTCGTGACATTTTCTCGGAGGCATCATTCTCAAAAGAAGTGAAATCATAATTGGCCTTTTGATCTGAGACATTTCTCATCTTTAAACGCTGGATCATACTTGAGCTTACATTCATTGCTTTCTGCTAATCAAACTATTCTTTCTCAGGAACTTTTAATACGAGAGTCATTCATTTATCTTTTGCGGTAATAAATTCGTCAGTAGAATCCCCCTCTTCTCAATGAAAAGCAAGTCATTTTTGCAGACTGAACATTCCATATCGCTTAAAATCACTCATTTAGCAATAGATCTCTGTATCATGCGAATTCTCTAAAATTTTCTTATTCCAAACCAAAAAAAAAAAAGAACATAAATTGTATTTTTGAGTTATAGAGATTTCCAAATAATTAATTAAAATAATAATTCCAAAACCTTTTAAAAAATTAAAATAGTATTCCTTTTTTAAACTGGCTAATAGAATAGTCTAATTAAGTTCGATGTCTCAAGAAGTTTTATATTCTTGAAAAATGTGCCTTTAGACTTTTTTTTTTCATTCGCTGTTTTTTTCTTATTTTTTCTCATACATATTTATGTTGATAGCAACAATCTTAGTCCCTAAAACTGACATCTTGCTATTATCTTAATGAGTCTATTGAACTATGGCTTATCTATCTAGTTCTATATATTCTTCAGCTTTAGTCTTCATAAGTAAGAGTAGGAATTTAGTTCTAAATTTATGATTATACGTATACGTTGATATATATATTTGGACACATACAACATGTAGATATTTATACATATACAGGGTGGTCCTGAATTCATGGTACAAACTTTAAGGTACAAGACATTGTAACAATCATTTATTATATAGGAATGTATGGGTGCATGTGACGCGGAGAGGAACAAACTCAAAAAATAAGAGACGAAAGGAAAGACAAAAGTGTTTTTAGAAAGTGTTGTTGAGAGAAGTGTAATGTTTACAATAACCGTTCAAAATTGCGTCTTCCAGTAAAGATACATTCTTGACAGCGCTGATCGAGCGATTACCGTACCCGTTTAAGGATACATTCGTAGCGCAGCTCTGCCGTTACCAATTGCCCGGCCGTACATGTCTGCTTTTACGGTATACGCAGCCTTCCATCCTAAATGTCAAAACAATTGAAAATAGCGAATTTCCCTATTGACATGCATCATGTTGAGTGGTGGATAGACATCTACTGCCCCCTATCGGCCAAGCAACCAACAGATAACTCCATTTCTCATTTCTTTTATTTCCCCTGTTTGCTCCTCACCGCTTCACTTGCGCCAATATATTCCTATACAATAAATGATTGTTATAATAACCTGTATCTACCCTTAAAGTTTGTACCATGAATTCAGGATCACCCTGTATGTATATGTATGTATATATATATATCATTAATTTCTTTCTTTTTTATCTCTCCCTTGGGAGTTAAAACTAATTTTTTAGTTTGTAATAGTGGAGATTAAATCTATTATAGATATTGGCGCAAATTTAATTGTTTTTTTTTATCAAAAAAAGACGATTTATCAGGACAGAAACAATTTCTAATGATTTGAGACATATATTGCATCTTTGTACTTTGAGGAAAAGTAGTATGAAAGGAATTCGCCTCACCAACTCCTTCGGAACCATTAATCCTTCGTGGTTTTCATTATTAGACTTTTTTTGTCCAAACAATAAATAGAAAAATCACAAAATGACAGAAATAGCAGAAATGATCTCCCTCGAGGCGAAATATTTAGGGCCCATATTAGACCTATCGAAAGAGACGTACGATTCGGAACGATTGCTTGTTCCTATTTCGTGAGTGATAAAATTCCTCTTTAGACCCCAAGGTACTAGTTTTTTACACAATTGCTAGTTGAAACGATAACGATTGTATGTTAGTACAGGGTATAGGACTCCAGACAAGGAAAAGGCCATTGATACATTTCTGTGTGAAGATAACAAATCCATTTTGAGTCTTCTTAATGATATAAAATTTTCTTTTTTCGGTCTGAAATGCTAATTTTATTTCCCTTCGTAAAAGTAAAGCGTTTTATAATGTGGCTTAAAATATATTTCAAATTTCTACACTTTATAATGATCCCAATAACCGTAAGGGATCAAAATTAGGGTTTTTACTCTACTTAAATAAAAAATTTGTGTATTATGTTAAATAAGTGCCTTTATAATTGAGAGTTTTCAATTTCGTTAAACGCGTTCATACAAGTAAATAAAACTTTAATTTCTAAATAGATATATTAAATAATTCTTATTTGAGAATTTTGTTTCATGTAATTTTTTCTTTTTAAATATTTAAATACATAAAATCTACATTTTCTTTTATTACAACGATTTTTATTTAATAAAGTAGAAATTTAGAATTGATCCATTAGAGTTAATTGCAAAATAAGGAATAAAAAAAGTATTTTTTATAAATAATTACTTGCCTAGAGTAATAAATCAGAAACACACATGGATCAATTTAATTGTACAAAATAAATATGTAAGAAAACATGATTTTAGTTTACTTTTTTATGATCAATAATATTTTTAATTTCTAGCTTCGTTAAATGTTTGAAAAGTTATTGGTGAACTAAAGATGTATAGTAATGCTTTAAAATATTATTACAATTTTTGAAGAAAATATAAAATTTGCAAAATGGTGATATAATATATAGGTAGATAATCTAAAATAAAAATAAATATTAATTTCGTGTTTTTATTGCAGAGTCATTTCTTCCAATACTTCTTCCTTGCAATCTGTTTCTATTTCATAAATAAGTTAATAATAAACGATCAAAAGAAACAATTCAAGTTTAAACAGAAAAGTTAATGAGAATGCTCTAATGATATTCTACGAATATTTACTAATGAAAAGAAACTTATTTTATTTATATAAAATTTGTAACTTTAAATAGAATTAGTAGTTTAAAACATACTTTTTTCGCGAGGTTTTGCATACAAAGAGAGTATACAAATATATTAGTCTATTTCATATAAATGATTCATAATTGCTTATTTATATAAGAAATGTAATTGTTTGGCTTAAGCTAAATTGTTATTCTGCTGAATTTCAATAACGCATAAACAGGTTAGTTAACCTACAAGTTGTATCAGTACAAATATTGCAAACTTTCAGAACAGATAGAGTAAACCTAGACGATGAGAAATCACATAGCAATGCATGGTCTGCAAACGCGACAAGAAAGACAGGAGACATCTAAGAGCGTAAAACGCGTTTATTACCTTAGTATAGTAAAAATTCTGAGAAATATGAACGTTAAAGAGACAACGATTGTCGTCAAAATTTATGTTCCAACTGATGACCCCAGGCCATGATGCAAGACTCACATCTCTGGAACATCGAAGATCAAACGTTAGTGAAAATACTGGGACTTCTCCAAGAGCTACTGCGATGCGTGCAACAAGGTCCTCCGCAATGTTAAAGAGAGTTTCATACGTGAGGGACTTGACATATCTCTATAAGAAGTAATCATGGCAAATGAGGTCTGGCGATCGAGTGGGCCAGTGTACTGGACCACCAATGCTACGGTTTACGTAGCACCATCTGTCACCTAAACGAGCCAAATACTTCCCAGCATTTTTACTGTACAGATGTTAATAATCGTGCCCCCCCCCCCTTATTAGTGACCTGTCTTTCCTATGTGTTGCGTCGTCACTACCGCGTCAGGAAAGCGTTTCCGACCAATGCGATTCTATGCGATTTACCATAGTCTCGATGTTTTCTATAAGTTTTTAAATTTTGTAACCGCTGTACTTATACACCCTGTAAAAATATTGGTTAGATCAACGTTTCTCAAACTGTAGTGTGCATCCCTCTAATTGGGCATGGTAATCTTCCGTGGGGGAGGGTGTGCGAGCATATTAAAAAAAAGATAATTTAAAAAGAATTATTTACCTACTGAAAGGAAGCAGAACAAAATACATTCTGAGATAATTAAAATAAAATGCATATTTGCACTGATAGAACATACTTATAAATGTATCAGCACTGCAAATGTGTTTGATAATAAATTTATGAATACGAAGTTAAGAAAAAGTTTAATACTTACTAGTGACACCGATGGGCTTGTCATATACAAAATTGCATACGAAATTTAATACTTATCTTTATAATTTGTACGGTTTATAATTAAGGTCGCATTGTAGCTTTAACATCAAAGTTTATTATTATTGCATTCAATACATTATAATTAAATAGGAGGAAGAGGGGAGATGAAAATTATGATTGAAAATTGGATCGCAAATACTGAAAGTTTGAGAAGCACTATATAGGATTAACTTCAATAAACGATTTCTTATCTTTAAAACGTAATTTCCAAAATCATGATATATAACCAAAAGGTTTATTTGTATTGATGAAGTTGTACAAGTTAGAAAAATCTTATGTAATTAAAATATTGATCGTATTTACTCACATTTCTAAAAAAAAAAAAAAAAAAAAACTGAATGCTCAAATGTATATTTTGTGAACCGTATTTCCTACTGTGTCTGCAATAAAAGTCATATTTTCAATTGATTGCTTTTATAAAAATTAACTTTATTTTAAAACTAATAAATAACTGAAATAAAAAATTCCTCTTCCTTATATCATATACTCCGTTATTTATTTTTATTTATAACATTTTTAACAATTTCAAATTAGTGATTCTGTTTGTAAATTTATAATGTAAACTATAACTGTTCTCAAGGGTTAAATTTTTTAAAAATTTATTTTGTTAAATGTGATTAAATACAAAACATGCAACGTAAAATTACACACAGAAAATAAATTATACAAATGCAATACGAAAAAATTATCAAATAATAAGTAATTATCAAAATGCTGCTAAAGAACTGAAAACAGGACAATTTACAATTACCATAAAAATGTAATGGAAATTGGTTTTTGCTACATATTTTACTTCATCAGTCCATTGTTCTTTTCAAGAAAAAAAAACAATGCAGAATTTCAACAAACACTTCCAGAACACTTTTAAAAAAATATAGTATTACATTGTGACGTAATGAAATACACAAGCAATTTTAAGAAGTTCAAATAAAAATTAATTGTTCTATCTAATAATAGAGTATACTGGATAAAATTGTACAAGACTGCCAAAACTGAAACACCGTGAAAGGAATAGGATACAAACATCGAATTTGCATAGAATGGAAGTTGTTTGGATAAGGAAATGGTTAACATTTGAACGTAATTAGGCGGCCCAGGTGGTAAAAATACATCACAAACTCTGTGCAAAAGGAAAGTTGCAAAGACTTTTCCCATTCGGAAATCGCATTTGAATGTTTGTTGCTTCTGAAAAGATCGTGCTATGCCTCGTACAGAAGAAGAGAAGACTATCAACACGTGAAGGAATTTGATAGCATCTGGATCATTGTCTATCGAGAGGGTGGTTTATCGTTCTGAGATATTGGAATTGCACTTGCTCGGAATCCAACGACAGTCGTGAGAAAATGGGATCAATGGTTTTAGGCGGTTCACATAAACAAGTATTCGTCCTTTCATTACGACATCTGTGACTTATCAGTTATTTTGGCATCACTTAAAACTGCAGCCTCAATACCCTCGTCAACAGTAGTGCGCCCAATCACTGAATGTGTTATAGGAGTGGTACCACGTCATTTTGTCAAGAGAATCGCGATTCTGTGGGCAACATCATGATGGACGTAACCGTGTCTGGAGGCACAAATGATACTCCATAATTGTATATGTATTGCCATGCAACCCTGCACTTGGTGTGATGGTATAGACAGCCATTGAATTAGGGTTTCCAACCCGGGATGCCAGTGTTTTTTCAAATCCTGAAATCCCGGGATTTAAGTTTTGTGTAAATTATACTTTGAATTTTTTTTTTCACCAAAAGTTTCTAAGGATTTAACTCTCAGAATTTTTTTTTATGTTTTAATGACATTTGTATGTAATGTTTTTTTTGTGTAATTATTTTTTACGTATTGATAAATATAATGAAAAAAAATTAATCTAACGAAGCAATTTTAAACCCTGAGTACTAGACTACTAGACGCATTTTATATTGTTTACAATGGACTAAACTCACAGGAACGCTGCACCAGGTTGAGCCACAAGATGCATTATCAAACATTAATTTGTCGTAAATTTATTGTGGACCTGCTTAAAAGACTTGACATTCCAAATCCCACTGCATTGCTAAACGCTCATACAAATAGATATTTTTCAAATGAGGTAACACTTGGAAATGTTTCACATTCTGATTCAATATTTGAATCAATTTGTACAAGAACCATTAACTGCAGGATAAGAACTGGATAAAGTTATAAAGATGAATATGCACCAATGCAGCTTTTTAGATTTGAGACACTGTCATCAAAAATTCAAAAAGAAATGCCTCTTGGAGGACGTGGGTGACTACCTGGAAAGAACATACTGCTGTTTAATGCCGATAACACCTACTAGTGTAGATTCTAAACGAGCATTTTCTTCGGCAGGACAATTTGAAACAAAAATAGGAAGCCATTTGAACAACGAAACTCTGAACGAGCTGTGGTTTTAAAAGCTTATTTTCACAAACACAAGAAAAGAAAGAAATGCTTTTTTTTTAAATTTCGTTATGTGTTATTTTTAATGTATTTTTTATGATGAATTAAGTTTTGTTTTGGATAATGTAATACCAAAATCCCGGGATTGAAAACATAACACGGGACTGTAAATCCTACATTGAATACACAACATAAATACCTCTTGTTTTTATCTTCAATAGTATGAACAGCCAGTCTTACATTTCTCAGGTCTTAAAAATCTGTCACCTGGGTCCTATCTTCGATGCTTCAGAGTTATCATCTTTCAACAAGATAATACATGTCCGCAAACTACATGTTGTATCCTTACTTACCTCGACTAAGAGATGATTGACTGTTGCCTTGGACAGCCCATTCTCCAAATCTCTCATTTATTGAAACATTTGGTCACGGATTGTCGATGGACTCAACTGCCACCACTCTTCAGCTACTATGTTTGATGACGTGTGGCATATGTATGACACATAATAAAATGTTCTGTCCATTTTCGTCATCCAAAAACCAGTTCGATTGGTTGTCTAATCGAGTTAGAACTATTTTAGCTTTCATAGGGTGGACAACTGCATGCACAAATTTCGGAAAATATATACCACTAAATTGACTTCAAAATTATTCATATTTTTTCCTACCATGGCATGGCATTTTCACCCTGACATTGTAATTTTAATGATTAGCAGTGACTGATTATACTAAAACTGAGACTTTCATAGCACAGCATAGGTATATTGAACACTTTATTCAGGAACTATACTCACGTGTAAGTTATATCTTAATGTTAGAATCTTATAGATTTATAGATCTTTTTTGCGGAACCTCGGTTGCAATACCCTGAATCTCCATCTAGTCATTCATCGGCCATAAAAGTTAATCATTTACATATTCTGTGGCATGATATATGCAAGGTCATATCCCATTCGAATAAGGCTCTCTTGGAGTATTGATTTCTGTGTTAAAGATTGAATATATATTCAATATTTCTTAACTGAATTCTTATTCAGAACAGGATTACATTAAGGAAAATAACACATAATTATAGGTTCTTTTAAGTATATATTTTCAAAATATGTAACAATGATGTAATATGATTTTAAATAGATCACATAGCTTTGGGACCTGTTTCACTTCATTTAAATATTTTGAAATTAAAAGACGAACTATTGAACTTAGTATTAGAACTATTGAAATTAATATCAGAATTCAAAATATATCTAAAACTAAATGTGCGCCAAAATTAAATATCTTGCTTGAATAAAGTATTGTTTGCAAAATTTATTCTTAGCCAAGGTTGTCTTAATTTTGTTTTTATAAAAATAATTACATTATACTCAAAAAACATTCATATTTTACATAAAACTATAGCATGCCATACATATATCGTTCTTTGATACTCGAATCTATTGATAATATTTCGAACAATGTCAGCAGATCAAAGAAATGCTGGGAAAATTTATAACCTTATCTTCATGTGGAGGTTCTGTTGCCAATAGCAACATGTTTTATGTTCAGCTGGGGTATTATTAGGAAGACTGGATTCCTGAAGGACACACTTCGTCTAATGTCCCTAAGAAAAATATAAGCAGAGCTGACGTTTGCCTTTTTTCTCTGCAACTTCAGGCATTTCTTTCTGTGTAGTCACAAACAACAATTAAGGTCATGATATCTGTCACGCTGTGTTGATATCTTTGCTTAGATATTCTTTCCCTTGGAGAAAAATACTGTCTGAAATTGTTTGCGATCATTGTTTTGCTACTCAAGAAGCCATTGGAAAAGGAATGGTAATCATTTTTCTTTTAATTTGTCATTTGGTCTTGTTCATAATCATTTCAGATTTTTATATAACAGACGTATGACTCATAAATATTATATGTATTTTTTGTGGTACTGGAATCTATAAGCAACTATATATTTTTTTAAATGGAATGATGTATTTTTAATTTTTCGCAAACATTAAAGTACATGTATATAATTGAGGAGGGCTGTAACAAGCAGAGAAGTCTGAATTAAGATACAGGTATTAAGCTTATTATCATTATAGAATGACTTTATATTATAATTTGAAAAACTCATCAAGGAATTTATTTATTTTTTATTAATTTCCTTAAATTATACATATTTAGTGTTAAATTTTTAAAAATTTCTCTAATGAGTATATTTCCATATTTAAATAAAATTATCGATGCAAAGTAGCATAATTTCTTAAGGAGACATGGTAGGATTTATAAAAAAATCTTTGATTTAATGGTTTTCACAATTTTTTTGCTCGTAATCTCTATATATGTATTATGTAAAGCAGCTTTTGGTCCAAAATGCAACAAAAAGAAACCATTTAATTTTTTTACAGAAAAAATTTAAAACCTTTTGGTAAAATTTTAAAATTCTATTCTTCCTATAATAATTGAGGAACACAGAGGAAATTGGATTTAGAAGTAAATCAAACAATATATAACAAAAGTAGGTAAGAGTTTTGTGATAACATGATTAGTATTCGTAAAATACTTGATTTTATAAAGCTTATCGAATATTCTTTAAAATTTAGCTAATTCTTGAAATCCAGCTTCCTTTTAAATTCAGCTATTTTTTAAAAGTATGTTTTGATTTGATTCCAAAATGCATGTACCAACTTTTGTTTCTTATATTGATAGCATTAGATCAGTGTTTCTCAAACTGTGGGGCGCACCCCCCTGGGGGGGCGCGATACTCTTACGAGGGGGGCGCGAGCATATCGAAAATAAAAGATTTAAAAAATAATTAATTTACTCTGGAATGAATTAAAACAAAATACTTTCAGACATAGTAAAAAATGTACTTTTACTCTGATATAATTTATATGCGATATAAGTCATCTCAAAAATAAAAACTTCTTCAATACCTAATTAGCTATCTTTGATACAAAAAACCAAATAAAAAAACTTTTATTTTATTTGCTGTAATCTCATGATAAGTGATTTTTACTACTCTTTCAAAAGAAAAACGAATCCCAGACCCAGAATAGAAAAAAATTTAGGAACATAAAAAATTCATCACTGTGCTTATTTTTTGAAATACTGCACATTATACCTGTAATCTGTTTTTGCTGATAATCTGTTTGACCTTCTAAGTTATTGGTACAGTTAGTTATGACCCCTCTTATATGTGTCTGTTTCTTATTTAGGGAAGTTGTAAGTAATGTATTTATTTCTGTGTTGAGCTTTTTTCCATGCAAAAGAGTTTTATGATATTTGGAAAATCTCGGAGAGCACATTGGAGGATTACTTGGCCAAGACTTTTAACCCGGAAGTGGTCGCGCGGAACACACAGATCACAGAATCGTTAATTCTGGC
>BMAV01006057.1:0-19326 GCA_019973955.1 Trichonephila inaurata madagascariensis
TTTTCATAATTATAAAAAATTTTTTCTTTTTATGGCAAAAATTAAAACTATGTTTAATTTGATACCTGTGTCTCGTATTTGTAAGAATAATTTAATTTAGCTTCGAATTTAAATAATAATTCTTTGCTTTGAAAAAAGGAAAAAAAACTTTGAAATTTAACTTTTTGACATACACACAAAGTTTTTTTTTTATCTGATTTTGCGATAAAAAAGTTAAAAATGTGAATTCGAGAAGTCATTTAACCTACCCTCAAATTACACTGGTGATACTTTCAGAAAACATCAGCATTAAAAAAAGTCGAATGTCCAGGAATACGATGTATTACTACGCGGGTCATTTTCTGAGGAGAATTGTATCGCGCACACACTATGGTTACTACAACCGGTTCCTTTCAAGGATACGCCTTGGCAATTGACCTTCGGCTCGAAAAGAGGATTTGGCGGTGTAAAATCCCAGCCCACGTTACTGAAGTTTTCCCCAAAATGAAAGTTCTTATGGAGGATGCTGTATATGAAATAACCAATGGCGCACACAGGAATTTTTAGGAAGGGGGCATGGTCGAAAGCACCATTCTCTATAATGCTCCGATTCCACCAACATATTCTTCTGATTTTGTCGATTTTCGGGAACAAAACAGTAAAAAATTAATTAATCAATACTAATTATTAAATAAATAATTAGCATTAATTAATAAAATTAATTATTAATAGCAACTGCTCAGTTAAATTTCATGTACTATATGCAGGATTATAATCAATAGGAAAAAAATCAAGGACCCCTTGTGTGTGAAATGACTGGCTCTATTTGTTCTTCATGAATATAGATCTAGGAACGAAGTAGGGGATGTTCCTCATGCTTGTAATGGATTTATTTTAAATTATTTGAATGATATTCAGATTTCTTTTCGCTATATGTTCCGAATTATTCCCTTAATAATTTAATTATAATAGAAATAAAAAAGAGCGCTTATCTATTATCCGGCGCTCTTGCTCAGTGTGTAACTAGGTATCCAAAGACTCTGGTGAAAAAAAAAAGATGAGGGCCCTATGTTGGTTGGATTTTATCAAGTAAAAATATATGGATATAAAATATATACGACTACGTTCCGACTGATTTTAAAAAAGCGCATAAATGTATAATTTTCATGATATTTAGTGTCACTTAGATTAGAATACATGTATAAAATTGTTTTAAGGACATTATGACAAAAAATTTATTTAAATACAATATTTTGGCAAAAAATTAACTTAGAATAACCTTTTTTCCAAATGTTCTCCTTTTGTAAAAAATGCTTCTATTGTATTAATATTTTGCCTGTATAAAACTCAGACCTCTGCACAGAGACTCAGCTATGATTTTCGAAAAATTCACATTATTTTCAGAATTACAACCATTTGAAATAATTATCGGCGTATTTTCTTAAAATTTCTCGCTTCTTTTTTTTCAAAAACATGGATAAACCGACTTAAGTTATGCACTTAAAAATTCTAGTTAAACCCTTTTACGGGCCAAGCTGTCGGCAAAATATTATTACAATAGAAGCATTTTTAAAAAAAGGGAAAAAAAAAAGGTTATTCTAAGTTAATTTTTAAAATATTTTTATTTAAATAAATTTTTTTTGTCATAATGTCCTTAAAAACAATTTTATATATGTATTCTAATCTAAGTGACATAAATATCATAAATATTATCCATTTACACGCTTTTTACGGTTCGAACGTAGTCGGATACCAAAAAAAAAGCTACAATTTTTTTATTTACTGTTTTTTTTTCTTGGCGTTGTTTTCCCTTAAACTCACCACTGGGTTTTTTTTTTTTTACACATATTTTTTAGGTTTTATAATTTATCTAATACAATTCATATGTGTTTGGTATTTACTGACTTTAAAAAGGAAACAGAAATGTAATGCTATGCTACAGTAGCGCACACGGGAATTTTTTTTAAAGGGGGGTCGGGGTTAAAAAGTTCACCATTTTGTATCATGCTTTTTTTGTTTTGTTGATTTTCAGGAAAAAAACACAGTAAAACTTATTGAATAAATAATTGTATTAATTAAAAAATTAATCTTTAAAAACAAATATTTAATTAAAGTATTATATACTTAGAATTATAACCAATCGGAAAAATCAAAAGGGGGTTTGGGAGGGAGGGGTCGGACCCCAGGACCCCCCTCCTTTTGCCCCTGCTATGCTACAAAAAGTATTCCCCCTTTTTTTTTATTTATTTGGGGGGCTGAACTCTCCCCCCAGGGCATGGCTACAAAATGGTCCCCTATAGCGGGAAAAAATACAAAAAAAATGCAAGAACAAGAAAATACAGTACAATATTATTAGTATTAAAAAAGAAAAAAAAATACGCACCTCTGCACAAAAGAGCAGGGGGGATCTCAAAATTACATCAGTGTTTTCCAGATACGAAAGGAATGTGAAATATTGAAACAGGAAACTAGCTTATTATGAATTATGTCCTTATTAAAAATAGAATGCAACTGGGAAGGGAATTTCTTCTTGTGTAGGTTTTAAAGATGTAATAATAAGTATGGTGAGATTTTTCTCGGAACTTTCAAGAAAGAGTTTATTTTCAAGTAATAGTTTATAAAAAAATAAAAATAAATAAAATTGAAAATAATTGAAAGTTTTTTAATAAGTAAAGTTCGCACCACTAAACAGACAATGGAAAGAATTTAGGGAAATTCCCAACTTCAAAATTACTTTCAACTGAATTACCGAGATTATAGTTATGTTGCAACCTTTTATATTTAGATCTTAAAAGTTCGGCTTGCTTGGTGGTCAGGGTCCAAGGGCCTCCATGAACGTGAGGGCCTCGGTGCACAGCACCGCTTAGCTCATTGATAGCTACGCCATTGGTTCGACTCCGAGACAGTTAGAAGGATTTTCTTGATGCAGAAAATCGACAGCGTCCATGTCGTATAATTATGCGGCATGTTAAAACCTTCGAGTGCCTGTTTGACGTGGGTGCTGTTGGCAAAATTAAATTACTAAAATCGGTTTCGCATCGTCAGGTTCAGATGCCTCCCTCTGGGAAGGTAACTGAACATCAAAATTACTTGCGGAGACTGGTATTCCACCTATATGGTGCCGCACTAAAAACGGGATACCAGCTCTCCGGGAATGTACTAGGTGTGCAATGGTAAAACGCAAACCGCAGACCCTTTAGAAATAAGAAAAAACACCTTTGTTCAATGAGCTGGGAAATTAAATTTAAGTTTAATTACAGTTAAAATATTTACAGTTATTTACAAGCAGATTAAATGATTTATAGTTGTCGAGTCACCAACCCAGTATAGTGGTTAGCGACGCTGACTGCTATGTCGTAAGACCTGGGTTCGAATCCGGAGAAGGCATGGATGTTTGTAAATGTATAGTGCCTTCACGGCATAGGGATGCTCTAAATAGTCGTCGAGTCAAAGCGCTCTCGTGAGTTTGGTGGAGGAGAAGAGGTGGGAGGCCCTGACCGCCCCAGGATGTTCTTCACTCAATATTTGGCTGGAATTGAGCCAGTACGTACTGTCATGTGCATGTTGCTCAAGGCTACAGTTAACGACAAGCGTACAATCTGGCTCTTTGCCATAATGGATTGCAAGGGAGCCCCCGGCCCGGCACGGCCGATCAGATGGCTTAGAAAAGAACGTGCAATTTTCCCCACCATTGGGTCCGTCATGCTCTTCCCCTTCGTCTATCTTTTTGATAATGTAGGCGTCTTGCTCGTCCCCCCAACAATCTATCGTCTAAAAGATATAAAACCCTTTGTTTAAAAATTAAAAGGAAAAAAATTTGCATCCCAAAGGGTAATAGTAGGTTTACGAAACTTGACATGAAGGTACATAAAAAGCAGATAGAAATGATTATAAATATAGGGGGAATGCCCCATTGCATCATGTCCCCAAACGGACATTGAATTTCGTTACCCGGATTGAAAAAAAAAGAAACTTTTTTTGCGCCGTAAAAGGCGAAAAACGAGCATTTTTGAACAAAAAGAAAGAACAAAATTAAAGGGTGCGCGTTATACGGCAAAACCCTAAAAAAATTTAAAAAAATGCGGCCAAAGAAATAGGTGCGCGCTATACGGCGGTGGGGTTATACGCCGGTTTTTACGGTTTTTAAAAGATGTTACAGGGGGACGTTTTTTTAACTAGAAAAGAGACCATCGGAGACAATATTTTGCAGCTGTCAGAGTTCGGGGGGAAGGGAAACCCTAGCGGTTGGGGAAAACCCGGGGGCCTTTTTTCCCCTTTTCCCGGGGGGGCCGTTTTTGACTTTACTGTGGTATGTATTGGGATCAATGGACAAGAGAGAGAGTTCTGTTACATGGCGAAAACAGACTTAGGAAGCCTTCAGCAGACCAATAGTCGAGAAGATCGTCTCATCATACGACACGCATGCATAGTACCAACAGCCTCATTGTTCGCCATCCATACACAGGCAACACTTTCACTACTGGCCTCTGTCAATCTGTACCAAAAGCAAGCGCCTGGCTGAAGGATAGTTGCTGTCGTGGCGCCATTTTGTGTGTTGCCTTTGACACCCTCTCACCGTCGCCTCCGTTGGAGTGGTGTAGAAGCTCGGAGGGATTGGACTGCAGCAAGATGGAACAAATTGTCCTCGGTGACGAATTTAGATTCAGCGGGCAGTGATGACAATCGTGTACGTGCGTGAAGGCCCATGGTAAATGTCTCAATCCTGCATTCACTGCACAGAGGCACACTGCTCCCACAGCTTGTGTGATGATATGGGTTGCCATTGCTTACGATACACAGTCACCCATAATATTGATCCATGGCACAATGACAGCCCAGTGGTTCGCCAATGACATCCATCAGCCACATGTGTTGCCACTCATGGTAGAGCTTCCAGGAGCCATTTTTCAACTAGACAATGCTCGACCACACACAGCAAGGATGTCACAAGATTGTTTCTGCCGCATTATCATCCTCCTGTCCTGCTCGATCCCCAGATTTTTCACCGATCGAAAAAATCTGGGAAAGTTGGAAAGCCTAGGAATTTGGTCAAATAAGATGCGTGTTCACAACATCTGTGAAATGAATGTCGCAGGACATCATACGGGACTTGAATGCCTCAATACCCGACCATACATACATTCATGCTAGAGGTGGCTTAACAAGGTACTAAAACTTCATTAATTTTTTTTATACTGCAAATGATCATTTTGCTTTGATTTGTAATCTTTACTTCTATCAAAGTTATGCTCAAGTATGTAAAATTTCGTTTTTTTCTGACAACTCATTCTTGATGCTCAAATTTTTATGGCGATGAGGGTGTGTATATTATGGATTTATTAGCAATTTTGGGTTTTATCTAAAATTGACATTAACTGATTACAGTAGCGCACACAGGAATTTTTAAAGGGGGGACCGGGGTTGAAAAGTTCACCATTCTTGTTTTATGCTTTTTTTTGTTTTTTTGTCAATTTTCAGGAACAAAACACAGAAAAAAACTAATTATTGAATAAATAATTAGCATTAATTAATAAATTAATCATTAATAACAAATATTTAAAAAATTTTTTACATGTTATATACTTAGAATTATAACCAATCGGAAAAATCAATGGTTTGGGGGGGCCCGGCCCCCTTTTTTCCTTAACCTGACTGTTTAAAATAGCATTCATTGATTAGAATGTTTATTTTTAATGTAAAAAAAGTATATTGTTTGTTCATTTTTTTTTTTAAATTGGTCCCGGAATTATTTTTTTTACTGTAGTAAGTAAAACCAGCTTCCCAGTTTTTTTAAAAACAAAAAAAAGGAAAAGGGAAAAAAAAAAAAATAGAATATCTTTTATTTCCCAGTTCTTTCACTCCCCTAAATTAAACAAAATCGCGATTTAATAGTCTTACAGTACAATTTTTTCTTTATTATTCAGGGAATAAAAATTGATCAATTGTCAATGAGAAAAGCATTTTGATTTCATGTCTGAAAAGATATTAGCTAATACTTCTTATGTAACAGCCTCAGATTATTTTATTGTATTTTTGAAAAATAGAAAGTAAACAAAAATTTAAAAATAAGCATTTATTTCTTAAATTCAGTTTGTAAAATTTAAAAGAACTCACATATACAGTTCTAACATGAATTCATATATAGTTTTAGCATCAAATTTATAATTTATTTTTGAAGTATTAAAAAGGAAAATAAAAACATAATTAAAAACTTGTATAATTAATTTTTTTTAGTTCTCATTTACTTAGAACAAATATTTCTTTTATGTAACTAAATCTATGAACGATACTGCATTTGAAATAAAAACAAACAAAAAGTTTAAAATTGTGTTCAACTTAATGACGAAAATTAGATGCTTCAGTGAACAAAATAGACAAAATACATAAGAAATGACACGTTGAAAAATTATCCGAAAAATATTCAAATGGAAGACACAATGCGGCACGCACACACAATCGCATTTTGTAAATATTTAAACGGATTACTAAGGTATAAAAAGGCGCTACTATGCCAAATCAAAGAACCCAGAATATTCACTTTCCCCTACCAAATGAGAAAAAAGGTTCGGGCGGGGCGTTCCAAGGTAATGTACAACGCGAGAGCAATTTGATTTTTCACCCTTTTTTCTTTAAACGTTATCGGTAAGAGGGGCCTAAAATAAGATCGGATGGCTATGGCCATGTAAACAAAATTTTCCAGGTTTAGACCTGGAATACATAATTCACCCTTTCTGTAATGTATCCATAAACAGCATTAAAAAAGTGTGGGGAAGGTTGTGTTCAAATGCAACCATGTAAACAAAAATGCAATTGAAGATATTAGAAGGAAGAGAAGAAAGGCCTAAGCCTAGTCATGCTGATTCAATAGTGAGTTATTTGTTTCTAACAAAGCTATATGCTTTTAGGAAATCTTAAGTTTATGAAATTTTAAATTCTACATTTTCCTTAGTTATTTACTAATGGGTAAAGATATTCATCCATTTATTTAAAAAAATTACGTTTCTGGTTAAGGTGCCTGACTAGTTGCAAAGACATTTTTTTAAAATTTTGCTGAAAAATTTAAATTTTTAAACTCTTTTTTGTTTAATTATAACTGAAAACTAAAAAAAGAAAAAAAATTTCTTTCAATCTTTTTTTTTTTAAATAGGGCCCAAATTTTTGGGTTTTTAAATTAGACTTTTTGCATTACGTTAAACATGGTAAAAAAAAAAATTCTAATGTATAAAAAAAGAACCCATAAAATTTTTTATAGAAAACAGTTACTGAAAATGAATTGACCTAATATCTTTGAAAAATTTTTAATTTATTACTAACTAGGGGTTCAAAAGTGCACACAATGAAAATTTTTTTCAAATATTTACATTTATCACACGGGAAAAAAAATCAAAAAAAACATGCTTTTTTTCTTAATCCCTACGTCACAGCATACATACTATAATAATGCAAAATTATACAAAATTTCAACAATTACCCAAAAGAATTTTTTTGAATATGCTTACTTGTTGTAAAATATAAAAAATAAATCTGTTTCAGAAAAAATGCTTTAAAAAAAGTTTTAAAATTTCCCAAAAATTTAAAAAACTATACCCTAAAAAACCAAAAAACCTCTATATATCAAAAGAACAAACCCCAAAGCAATTATGAATATTATATATTTTTCTTCAAATTTTTATCTTTTAATATCTTTAACAATTTTTATAGTGTAAAAAAAGCTTTTTCTTAAAGTCAAAGTACATATTTCCCGAAATACAGATTAGACAAAAAAAGCTTTTAAAAAAAATCTTATTGCATTAAAAAAAAAAAACATTTTACATAAAAAAACAAATATATATTCTTCCATATTTTTTGGGGGGTTTAAAATATTTAATACAAAATATATTTGTTTTTTTAGAAATAAACATTCCCGAAAAAAGCTTTTAAAAAAATATTGTTTATCAAAAAAGGTTATCATAAATTAGAAAAAAAATCATGCAAAAGTATTTTTAAAACCCTCCATATGAATATACTAAGCCTTCTTTTTTTCATCCTTGGTTTTTTGGGTTTTTTTGCTGCTTTTTTTTTTTTTTAAAAAAATTTTTGCAACCCTTAAAGTGTCAAAAAAGATGTTGAAACCCGTTTATCAAATTTAAGAAATTTTTCTTAACATTTTTCAGGAAGGGAACCATTTACTTTTTGAATTACTGATAATATACCACATAACCAAATTAAAAAATATTGGAATAATGCACCCAAAACGAAATTTTTTCCAATCCAATAAATATATTTTTGGGGAAAAATATTCCACAAAATTTTGTTAAAACTTTAAGTTGCAACTTTTGTTCTTACCATGAAGACATTTTTTCAACAAATTTTTCATTACACAGTTTTAGATATGTAGGGCTTTATTTGGTTTTTTAATTTTTTGGAAGTCCAGCTGAATTTCTTTGGGGGAAAATTGCTTTTGCCCTTTTTAGCGACACCAACTCTCAGATCCTTCAAAGGGCCTGTCCATGCAATGGAATTATTTTTTCCCGATACACAGTGGAAAAAAGCAGCTTAATTTCACTTCTCATCTTTTTTTAATTTCCCCATTTGCCGAATAACTATTCCCTGGCAGTTCTGAATTCTGTCAAATTTAAATTTTTCAGTTAATTTATTTTTTTCCCCCCCAAACCTTTCATGGTTTTTAATTGGCCCCTTTTTCCCCCATGTTTCTGTACATGGCCTATAAAACTCGAGTTTTTTTTACTGTATTAATTCCATAAAAAATTTTTTTAAAAGATTCCTTTTCCCTTTAAGGGCCCCATCTTGGGGGTATTCAAAATGCACACCCTTTCATTTGATCATATCTTAAGTTTTCCAAACTTCCATGTTCCCCCCCCAGGGCCTTTATGGTTCGGGGGAAAAAAGAAAAGTTTTTTAAAGATTGGCTTTTTGGCCCCATATTGGAAATATTCGTCCCTTTAATGTCTAAAATTTTGCGATTGTCCTTTGGATGGCATTTCACCCATTCAAAGATGAGTAACCTCTGTTGCCAAAAAATACCATCAATAGATAATCCCCTTTAGTGAAACTTTTTTTGAGGGGTTTTTGCCTTTTTAAAGCGGGGTTGATGTTTTTCCCAAACCCCCATTGGGTTCTTTTTCCCAAAAGTTTTTTTTTTTCTTGATTGGGGAAAACAAGTTTTTTACAGGAAAAAGGGAAACCGGGGAACCTTTTTTTCCGAGAAAATCCTTTCCGGGTTTTCCTTTGCCCCAAAACAATTGAAGAGTTTATAAGACAAAAAAACCTTTTATCTTTCTGTCGGGAAACCTTTTAAAAAGAAAAAGTTTTTTTCACTTTAAAGGGTTTATATGTGAAGGGATAATCCCTGACAGTCTTCTATTTTAAGCCCGGAATAACAGTCTGGGCAACAAACTATGGAAAATTTAAAAATTTAAAATTGCAAACTAAATTTATTTTCATAAGTTTTTAAACAATCTTTCTGAGAAAATATAAACTTGTTGGCGTTTCCCAAATTTTTTGGGACTAGGGGGCAGTAAATTTGGGGTCAGATGTTTCATCATTTTTTCATTAATAACTTTCGGGAAAGGAAAAACAATTTCCAGTAAATCTTCTTAGACCTCCGAATCTTGATTTAGCCATAATTAAAACAATATTTTGTCTTAAAAAAAACAAAAAAATATATCAAAAAAATAAAAGTTAAATGAGGGGAAAAGGTAATTGCTAAAAAAATAAAACAAATGAAAAATTTTTAAAAAAACCTGTAAAGGGTTTAAAAAATTTTCTAAAACTTTTTAAATAATTTTTTTAAAAAAATCACCATATTCAGTTTTTAAAATTACCAAAAATTTAAAATTTTATTAATAAATTCAATAAAACTCCAAAAAAATTTAAAACTTTCAAATTCAAAGCACTTCGGTTTTAAAAATTTCTAACTTCGGTTGTTTTTTTTCTCCTTGACATAAAAACTTTTCTATAACCGTAAAAAATTGGAGTACAAGAAAAAATAAAGGGGATTTTTAGAAAAAAAAAAAATTCAAAAAAAAATATCAAAAAAATTTTTTTTTACATTCCCCTCAAAATTGATGATTTTGCACTAGTCGGCACCTTATTTTAAAAAAAATTTTTTTAAATTTTCTATAACGACAAAATTTTTCTTTTTTCTATTCTCTTTTTTAAATAAAACTGTAAAATATTGAGGCCAAATTTGGGCAGCCATCAAAGGGACAAAACGATTACAATTTATGGAATTCTTCACTGGGTGGGAGCTCTGAGGGAAACCCCGTATTGTTGTCGGGGGCCCCCCCTGGAAGTCATCCTCCTATCAACCCAAATTTAAAAAAATTATTCAAATTTCAGATTCCCTTTTTAGAAAATTGTAGTAAAAAATTTTTAAGTTTAACTTGGGTATTTTTTTAACACTTATTTGCAAAGCCTTTTGATATATATATTTTTTTTGTAACTGAATACATTAAGCAAAAGCCTTTAGGGTAGTTACACTTTTCTTCGAAAGTGCATACAAAGGGGATCATCTTTCATATTCATGCAAAAAATTCCCAATTAAAAAGAAGTCTTCTGAATCAAATACTTTTTTATTGATTCCTCAAATGTAAAAAGAAATTCAAATAGTATAATCAACAATCACCTGATTATTACATAAAATAATGCAAATATTTATAACTTGAGAATGACACAAATTGTGTGCGTCAAAAGTCTGCATACACTGGAAAAAAATCTTTATAATTATGGATTTTAACTAAAAGTTAATACTTTTAAGCTATTCCTTCTATAACTTTCTCAATATATTTGGCAAGAATTTAATTAGGCTAGTTGTTTCATCTATGGATATTTTGTTCCATTCTTCTACTCTGACAGATTTGAGCATTTCCTTGAACACGTTCTCCCTGATTATTCACTCGAATAAATCCCACAAATGCTGTATTGTGCTTAGATCTGGGGACTAGGTTGACTTTCGAAATTGGTTTGGGCCATGTCAGAACTGCCATGCCTTCACAATGTGAGGCATTTGCTTGGTACTTTTGAGCCGCTGAAAGTAAAGCAATTTTGTAGATCGTTGATTCAATAAATTCCAGATAACCAGCCGAGAAAGGCTTCCAATGCACCCCAAACATTAAGCCTCCTCCTCCATGTTTAGAGTAAGAGATTCTCTTCTTAAGATCTGTCCAGAAATTTTTACAGGCATATTTTTTTGCTTTATGATGTTAAATTACAAAAATTACTTTCAATTGAATATATTACATTTTTCTAAGACACATATGTGTCCTATTTAGGTGTTTTTTGGCAAAAGTCATTCTCTTAGCTCTGTTCATTTGAAAAATGAATGACCTTGAGTGCAGCTCTGGCACGATAGTCATCCTTTTTCAATTTTCTTCGAATTGTAATTAAAGTCACACTATTATGCAATATCTCAGCAACACTTTTAGCTAAGGAGAAGTGTAAATTTGGTTGTGATAAATTGAAATACTTAGGTTTGATAAATTAGTAAGGATGGAATTACAACGGACGAGACAAAAGGTTCGAGTTATAGTAGATATGAGAGGCCCCCGAATTTCTAAAGAGATTTTCCCCCGAAGAATTCTAAAGAGATATCCAAATTCCTAAGACTGTCCCAGTGGTATTCAAAGTTTATTAAGAATTATGCTGATCTATGCAAACCTTTTTATAATCTCAAGAAAAAATTTTAAAAGTTTTGTTGGACAGTAGAGGTGCAGAAGGCCTTTGACGCAGTCAAATCGGCAATAACAGAAGCCCCATTTTTAAAATTACCCGATTTCGAAAAGCCATTTGAGTTGCTTATGGATGCCAGTTCAATGGGCATAGGCACGGTTCTTTATCAGGAACAGAGGCCAGTGGTATATGCCTCCCGCACACTTAGTAGTGCGGGAGGGGGTTTTCGTAGGAAGAGAGTATTTAGTGGTAGTTTGGGCTCTGAATAACAGAACATATTTAGGTTCACTGCCAGTAAAAGTTATAACCGATCATGCTGCATTGACGTGTTTAACAAATGGTAAGAATTTGTCTGTAGGATGATAAGGTGGGTTCCAAAATTAGTGGAATTTAATATAGAATGGGAACACCCTCCTAGAACTCAGAATGCAGTGGCTGACGTTTTATCGTGGAACCCGGCTGAAAGTATAATAGGAGAAAAAGTTAATTGTGCAATAATCAGGGATTTGGTACTTTTGTTGCGTGAACAGTTAATCGAAGAGCAAAGAAAGGACCCGGAATTAGGTCATATCTATAGATGTCTGGAAAACCCAGAAGATAGCTCAGTTAATGCGGCAATATGTGAGAACTGGTCTCGGGATTTTAGGATAATTGAGGGCTTGTTTTATGCGAAATACGCAACGACGTTAGGTGAAATGCGAGTATACATTCCAAAGTCTTTAAGAAATGAAATAATGAGAGAATTTCACAAAAAGCCCATACCAGGTCATTTAGGATGCTTTAAGACTTACCGTAAAATAAGGGATGTTTGTTATTTCCCGTATATGAGAAAATTTATTGAACAATATGTCTCTTACATGCCACATATGCCAGGTTAATAATTATAAAAACGCGATACCAGATGGTCGCTTAATTCCGATAGTATCAAATTATCCAAACGAAATAGTTATGTTGGATTTTTTAGGTCCATACTCTACGTTGCAAGTGAGACGTAACAGATATGTTTTAGTAATTACGGATCATTTCAGCAAGTGGGCTGAAATCATACCCCTTAAAAAGGTCTCACCTCGAATAACAGCTGATAGTTTAATATGATAATTATATATTGCGTTATGGAGCTCCAGAAAAATTAATAAGTGATAACATGTGTGATTAGAGGGGAATTTTATTTAGAAAACCAGATGAGGTGTATATATGAAAAATAGTTGTCATTTAATGATGGTATATAAAGTATGGAATTTGTAAAATGTAATTGTATGGTGTGATATTTAAAGAGTTTTTCTTTCAGGGTGGCTGACCCTGATGATTGTAGAGAGGCAGATATTTTTTTTTAAGTCTGCATTGTTAGCCCTATAGGCAACCATGGAAATACGTTGTACAGATGAAAAGTGAAATAGTTTTAAGTATATTTAAATATGTAAGTTCGGTATGTGTATGGCCCTGGGTTTTTTAACCAGAAGCTCTGTGGTTTTTTCCCTTGGGTCTGTTACCCGAATGGTATACACCTTAATAAATATGTAAAAGTGAATTTGATAGAGGTGATTAAAAAACATAATTGATAATTTTGGTATAGTTATTTGAGTAAAATTATTGTGGCTATTGAAAATTAAAGTTAGCAGGAATATTGAAAGTTAAAATTTAAGAGGAATGATGAAAGTTAAAACTTGAGACAAATTTTGGAAGATAAAATTTGACATAAATTGGGAAAGATAAAATTTATGCACATAATTTCTTAATGGCCATTAAGACCCTCGAATAAATCATGTTTTGCTTCTTGAAGGGGGTTGTGATAGGGTCATCGCACTTTCTATTAATTTTTCTCTTGGGTTCTTTGGGCTGAAAAAGGCATTCTTTCCAACCAAATCCAGAAGTGAAACATGACTATACAAATTAGGAACCTTTTAGATAGCAGAAGTTTAGTGTAAGCGTGTGGCCTTTTGGGAAGTGATTATGTGAGTCTGAGTTTAAACGCGTAAGTTGAAGCAAGTGGATATTCCAGTGTCAGCTATCTGTGAAAGTGCGCTTAAGCAAGGTGGATACCATTCCACGCTATAAGGAATTTACCTCGAAGATTCAAGAGGGTTGCTGCTACCTAGGATATAGAGGTAGGACTGATCTACTAATTATTAGGAACTGTGTATAAACAGAGGTTAGGTGTAAGCTGTAAAGTAGTTATAGTGGTCAGGATCGCCTTTATTTGGTAATACGTATTGTGTGTTTTCTCACCTCAGATCCACTAAGTTAAAATATAAATATTATCATTGTTAGTGTTTAAGTTAAGATCTTAATAAAGAGATATATTAAGATTATGGCAACGCCTGGTTCTTTATTCACTCCCACACCCCTAGGTCATGAAGATAACTTAGAAGTAAGGCATTACCCACGGGCAATTGCTTTACAGGTTGAAGTATAGAATAGGGTATCTCTCTTGGAAATTTTTTTCAAAAAACTGCTTTTAGTGGTTACCCTTTTGTTATGAATTGAAAGTTGCTTGCAAATAGCAAATTTGAAACAAAATAAAATGTGAAACACAAATTTCAATTTTTTTTAAAAGTAAAATTGAGAGAATTAATGAAGCACCATGGACAAAAAATTAAAACATCAAGAAAAAATTTTTGGGGATGAACAAAATTTTGGCAAAGGTCATGTGGGAAATATGCAAATGATTAGAAATGTTTTGCATTACAAAAACCTGGGTTTTTAAACCGTCTCGGGGAGATAAAACAGGTAATCATAGTTTGTTTGAGTGTACTGAATCCCAAAAAAAGAAGAGCTGAGTTAGAACCATTACGCCATTTTGAAAACAAATGAGCAGCTGCCAGTTTGAGGGGGGGGAGAATCATGGGCATGGGGGAAGTTGGGTGGTCAGCGGGGATGGCTTTCCCAATAGGCTGCTCTGATTGTGTTGTGGGGAGGGCTGGGCCCAGTGGATCTGAGAGATGTCATTTCCCCAAAGACCAGGCTCAGGCCCCCCAAGACCAGTCATCGAAAGACCACCACATCATAAGAAATGCATGCATACAGCCAACTGTTTCATGATTCCCATCCAGGCACAGGTAGTACCTTCACTGGGGGCTCCTGTGTTTTCCCTGGGGCACCTGGTTGGGGGACATGGGGATGGGGCACCTTTATGTATGCTGCCCGAAGTCCACCCATCAATGGTCCATTTATGGTCCCGCCGGAAACTGTACTGCAGCAAAGGGGCCAGGTATTTTTTAGCAGAACCAGATTCAATCTCCCGGATGACAATTGTGTTCATGTGTGGAACCCTGTGGTGAATGCCTCAATCCTGCCTTTTTTGACACCCCGCCCCCAAGCTGGTGTGAGGGTTTTGGGGTGCCATTCCACAAAAACCCGGTCACCTCTAGTTTTGGGTCCGGGCACCTGACAAACAGCGTATGTCGACACCCTGACCCACATGGGGCCACGCCGCCGGCTCCCAGGAACCATTTTTCAACAAGAAAAGTTCAACCTCACTGGAAAGGCCCAAAGACTGTTTCCCCCTGTCACTACCCTTTCCCTTTGACCTGCCTGACCCCCAAATTTGTCCCAATCTAGCATATCTGGGAAAATTTGGCAGGGCAAAGTTGGGCACCCCTGTTTTAAATGAGTAGGGGCAAGGTTCAGAAAATATGGAACAGAATGTCCCAAGACATCATACAGAACTTGTATGCCTAATGCCCATTGTATTGCATCATGTTTTAAACATGCAATTTAATTGGTTTTTTTTGAACCCAAATATTTTTAGTCACAGAATTTTTTAAAATGGTGTTCATTTATTTGGAATTCTCAAAAAATTTTCAGTCAGATTATTCTCAATCAAACAATTGGGGGTCTTTCTCCGCTGCAGGTTTGATACTATTTAAAAACTAGAGTGGGGGTTGTATCACAGATATCTTTTTCTTTTCTCTGTGGAAATCATAAAAGGATAACAAAAAGGTTTTAAATTATATTTATCTGAAAATTAACCAAAAACATAATCCAAAAGTGAAATAAATTTTTTAAAAATGATACATATTTGCAATGAATATCAAAGCTAATGAAGTTTTTAAAGAACAGTGAAATATTTATTTTAAAATAATTGTCTATCTTTTTAAAAATATTTACAGATTTAAATAAGAAATGGTTATCACGAATTGAAAATGTAACTTTTTTGGAATAATTTTGTATTCCATTTTATCAGGGTTACCAAAATAAAAATTTTGTCAGGGAAAAAAATTGTTACCTATGAAATCTAAAAAAACTTTTTAAAACTAATAGGAACCTATTCTTCACTTTAAATGCATTCGAACCTTCATATTACACTCATTTAAAAGTTAAGCATGGAGAGGAAAATGCAATTTCCGAAACCAATCAGAATTTAAAAGGATGCAATTTGCCAAAAAGGAGAAAGTATAAAAAAGTTAGGTAAAGCCAATTGGGTTTTATGTCAAGAAATATGCAAAATGGCAGTCTTATAAAAACCAGCTTTTTGAAGGGTTACAGAAGTGGATTGTGTGCGATAGAATGTTTTAAAACTTTTGAAATTTGTTTTTAAGACATGGTTTCTATGACTTCCAGAAAAAGAATGGGAAAATTTTGAGGCCTGCGTGGGCGCATTGAAGCAGGACAGTGACACAGATGTTGTTTTTCTTGGGGTCATCATTCTGTAAATTTTGCCATGGAAAAAAAACAAACCACAGACAGTTTTCCGGCCCGGGGGGTGCCTAAAGGTTACAACCGGGGGAAGATTGTTTTGTAGCCAATCGAAACGAGGTCTCCCCACATTTCATTTTGTGGTTACAGCGCCTTTGGGAAAGGGTTTTCTACACATACGTATGCTGAAGATTACATAAGAATGGACTGTATGCCCGGTCCCTAAAGTTTGTTTTCCCTTTTTATCCCCCCCGGGTCAAGGGGGTTACAAAAGTGGTCCCGGGAACATGGCAATTGATTGGGTCGGGACTGGGGAATGTCATGTTTCCCGATGGAATTTCCAAGTTTCTTTGGAGCCAGATGACAAGCATATAAGGATAGGGGGCAAAAAAAGGGGAAAAAGAACCACCCCAAAACAAAACCCAAAATTTCTGGTATGAAAGCTTTTATGGGGGGGAAGGGATTTCATTAGGATACTGCCCCACCTACACTTTTTTAAATGGGGCCCCCGGGACGGCTGTCCGGGTATCCAGATGAAGTCCGAAACCCATTGGGGGAGAAGCTGAAGCAGTTGGCCTACCTTTGTTTTAATGGACCCAAACCCGTTCCCATAGAGCTGACATCGTTGGAAACCCAATTTTTGGCAGTAAAGGGGATTGTCGTAGGGGGGTTAACCTTTTTGCCCCCCCTTTAACCATTGAAAATCTTTGGGATGCTCTCAGTCGGTTGTATCTTAAAGCCCCACCTTCAGCCACTTTTATTGAATAAAACCCGCTCTAAAAAGAAAAATGGCGATTTTCTTTCCTTTTGAAGTGGTTTAACCCCCTTATTGAAAGCATGGTCAGAAGGGAAAAAATTTTGGGGGGAATCACCCTACCCTATTAATGTTCTTTTTTCATTATATGCTGTTTTTTTTCACTTTATACAAAATTTGTTTGTCTTCAGTATGAAAAAATCTGATAACCCTTTCCAAAAAAAATTTGTTTTTATTTCTGTATATAATTGATTTAAATTTTTTTGTAAATATATATGCTACTTTTCTGCCTTTTTGTCAATCAAAGCAGTATTGATTTTTTTTCATTTTTTCATCTTCATGCTTAACTTTTTTGGGAAATGAGGGACAAAAAATCTATATTGTGAACTTTCATATAGTGAACCTTTTTTTGGAAAACCCAAAAACATTTCACGAAGTTTCTTCATAAAATAACCTCCCTATAAAAGGGGGATTTTCTATATAATGAACTTTTTCTTGTGATTTAATATTTTTCTCCCTATTTTGAAGTATTTGGACCTTTCAAGTTATTCTCTGTTAACCCTTTGATGGTTATGAACAAAGCTCAGCTTGAAATTGAGTCATGCTTTGAATCCCACAAACCAGTTCAGCTCTCACCAGATTTCGGCCCAAAAGGTAAAAATCCAGTACAACCCCTGTAGAAACTTTTTCCCCAAAGCTCGCGGGACAGCTGGACTCGCTCAGATTCATTTTTCTGCATTGGTTATGTTACAAACAATCCTACTCTAAAATTTAGTTAGTTTACTGTCTACAGATGGCAGTACGGTTCCATGAATTTCTTTTTCATAATGAAAGGGGAATTTTTACCTTATTCTTTTATGCCTATTTTGGCACGCTTTAAAAGGGTAAGTAAGGTAAAATGGCTCAAAAGCGAAAATTAGATTATTATGATGATGATTTTGATTTCGATATAGAAAGCTTATCTAGTTTTGAGTCTGATGAAGACTTTGTTCATAGCATATCAAGCTCAGAAGAATCATTCGCAAACGAGGAAGTTTTTTTGAATGTTCGACAGTGGTGAAAATTGTTTCAAGTTCTCCGCTCCAAAACCGATGAAGTTTTATTGGTGATGTGGGCATGAAAGTTGATGACAAATATTTCTGATCCACTAGAGTACTTCGAGCTGTTTCTTACTGATGAGATTATAAATCATATTGTTACTGAAACCAACATTTTGCTGCTAAAAAATTTAAATAAATTTTAAAGCAAAAGAACATTCCAACTCCCTCATTGGAGTGAAACTAATGCGTAATGAATTGAGAGTATTTTTGCAACATTAATTTTGCAAGGGAATAATTATGAAACCAACTGTAAGAAATGTTTTCAAAAAGAAAGTTAATTGAAACTCCTAGTTTTTCTAACCTCATGAGTTCAGAAGGTTTGACCTATTATGCAATTTATTCATTTTGATAGGAATGAAAACACTGATTCTTCTCATCCTCAGCCAAAACTAAAAAGATATGGACCATTTTAAATTACTTACAGAAAAATTTTTCCAGGTTTATACAACCAACAAGAATATGTATTGATGAAAGTCTTGCTTTTATAAAGGAGACTTTCTTGGACCCAATACTTACCACTTAAAAGGGCCAGATTGATCAAAATGTTTATGTTAGTGAATCTCATAGTGGGATAAGGGGGTCTATTATAATTTATGTCAGTAAAGGCAAAAGATGTATCTGAAGAAAATAAAGAATTCGCTTTCTGCTCTTTGGGAGTTTTGACATTGTTCAAGCCGCTATTAAACAAAGGATACTGCCTTACTATGGATAATTTCTACAACTTCCCAAATTAGGGGAAATGTTATTGAAATCTAAAACTGATTTTTGGAACATTAAGACCTAACAGAAAAGATCTACCAAGGAACTGAAAAAAAAAGTTAAAAGGAGACTTGCCTATCAAAGAGGTAAGATGATGACCATGCATGGGGGAGATAAAAATATGTTCTATTTATAAGTTCAATTCATAATCCTGAAATTGTAAAAGTCCCAAATAAATTGAAAATTTGGGGATAGAGAAGCCTAAGATTGTTTGATTATAATACATGGGTGGGATCGATGGATCAGCAAATTGATACTAATGGGCCCAACCCGATCTCGCCAAAGGAAATATTACAAGAAAAATTTCAGTATTTATTGACATAAAATTTTAATGCTTTTCAGCTGTGGAAAAAAAAGGGGAAAAAAAGATCAAATTTGGAATTCAGAATTGAACTAGCTGAAAGAATTGTTGAAAAAAATACACTACAG
>BMAV01006058.1:2333-14309 GCA_019973955.1 Trichonephila inaurata madagascariensis
CCCCCCCCCCCCTCTCCTTTCTTTATTGTTGAATGGAGAATTACTTTCAGATCGGACATTCTAAAAGTCTTTCTAATAAATTGTACATATTTTGAAATTTCAGAAAGTAATAAAAATATATAGAATATATATAATATATTTTAGAATAATATATATTATAGAATAAAATAATATGTATAGAATATATATATATATATATATAATAAAAGAAATATAAGAAGCAAAATGATCTATTTAATTTTCAAAATTGATTATTATTATTTATATTGATAAATAAGTTTATTTATGCTCCCCATACTTTCATGTAGAGAAAACCAGGGACCCGTTACCTGCCCTTCAATGTCCGAAAAATTGACCATTACGATAGCGGAGGCTTGATGGTTTAGGCAAGCATCACTTTGGATGGCCGCACACACTGCTATGTCTTTACAAGAGACACTGTGATTGCTGTGAGGCATAGGGGTGCGGTCTTGGTAAATATTAAAATTAATTAATATAAGAAATATTAAAAGAAAATCAATGGATAATATTTTCTAAAATAAGGAATATGTATTTTAAGGATAGTTCCTTTAAAAATTTAAAGAAATTATTGAAGTGCATTGACATTATAAATTAAAAGAAACGAAGAAATATTTTTGAACTATCAATTATCCTCATCAACACACAGTCAAAAGGTTCACGAAATGTGGAGATAAAATTTTTTTTCCAATTATTGAATGTGTATTAGGAATTACTATTTCAAAAGTTCGAAAAATAACGAATTATAGATCAATGATGGACCGTTTCGAAACTAGACACCATCAGAAATATCATATGAAATGGTAGAAGTTACAATATATTAAAATTAATCGATTTACAAAGTTCTCAAACGGCGTTGAGTTAAATCATTCTGAGTAAAATATCAATTGATAGTTTATTACTGTCGTACTTCAAAGCAATTACTAAGTCAATTGAGAAGATATTCCTCTCTCCAAACTTCCACATCATGCCAGAATGAGCCTCGACATATTTCATGTACACTCATGGACAAAAAAATTAGCGCTCCAAGAAGGAGTTGTCAAAATGAAACGAAATTTTACATATGTAATGACTACTTTGATATAAGTAAATGATTAGAAAATCAAAGAAAAAAGATCCTTTATTTCAGAGAAAAAGGCAAAAGAACGGAGGATTTAATACCCTGTTGAACCCCCTCTATATAGCGCGATACGATCGGGGATTGAGGCATACAAGTTTTGTGTGATGTCTTGAGACATTTCGTTTCATATTTGCTGTAACCTTGCCTCTTGTTCGTTCAAACTCGTGGGATGCCCAACTAACCATTCCAAATGATCCCAGATATGCACGATTGGAGACAAATCTGGGGATCAGGCTGGCCAAAGAAGGGTAGTAACAGTGCGGAGACAGTCTTGTTACACCCTTGTCGTGTGAGGCCGAGCATTGTCCTGTTGAAAAATGGTTCCTGGGAGCCACTGCATGAATGGCAACACATGTGGTTGCAGGATGTCATGGACATACCACTGGGCTCTCATGGTGCCACGGATCAATACTAGGGATGACCGTGTATTGTTGGCAATGGCACCCCATACCTTCACACCAGTTGTGGGAGCGGTGTGTCTCTGTAAATCAACTCCACACACGAACACGATTGTCATCACTGCTGAGATTGAATCTGGATTCGTCGCTAAAGACGACCTTTGTTCCATTCCACTGCAGTCCAGTTTCCTCGTGCGCGGCACCACTCCAAACGGAGGCGTTGATGGGTGGGCGTCAAGGGCATCACACGTAATGGGTGCCGCGATCCCAAATGTCCTTCAGCCAGGTGCCTTCGTATGGTTCAAGAAAACACAAGGGCCCCTAGTGAAGGTGCTACCTGTGCCTGGATGGTGGCCGATGAAGCAGTTGGCTGTACGCGTGCATTTCTTTCGATGTGGCGGTCTTCTCGACGACTGGTCTATCGATGTCGTCCTGAGCCTGGGCTTCGCATAAATGGCATCTCTGGGATCCAATGGTCTCAACACCTCCTCACAACACAATCAAAGCGGCCTAATTGACGAGCTACTCGCCTAGCTGACCACCCAGCTTCCATCATGCCGATGATTCTCCCTCCCCCTTCAAAATGCGACACTTCTCATATTGTCTTCGAAAACGGCGTAATGGCCTGTCTACCACATCTCTTTCTTTGTAAACGATTCAGCACACTCAAACCAGCTTTGGTTACCTGTTTTATACTCCACGGAGAACGACGTTAAACGCCCTCTACCAGCTCTTCGTAATGTACAATATCTCTGCATTTCTAATCATTTGCATATCTCCTCGACATGTACCTTCATGTCAAGTTTTGTTACGATCCCGCAGTTATTTCTTGGTGCGCTATTTTGTTTATCCATTAGTGTATATCAGCCTTCTACGCGGTGGATCAATGTAGTATTTCTGAAAATATCCGGGGAAATTAAAATTTAAGTAGAGATGTGTATACGCATTATATAAAATAGTATATCATTGATCATATAGAAATTTAGCGTTATCTTAAAAATTACTATTGTATTTAGAATGCTAACCTAAATTTCATTTGTCTCGAAGTTTATTCGAATTTTAACTTTTAGTCTATGTATAATGAGCAGTTTTATTTCAAATCAACTGTAAAATTCGATTATTCTTATGATTTTTATATATTTAATTATATTTTTGTGTATACTAATATATTGAATTTGATGAAGATGTCCGACTACGTTCGGAATCGTGATTTTGAAAAAGAGAACAAACGAATATATTTTTTTAAATATTTAGTGCCACTTAGATTAGAATACACGCATAAAATTGTTTTAAGAATATTATAACGATAAAAAATTATTTAAACGCAAAATTTTGGCAAAAAATTAACCTTGAATTACCTATTTTCAAAGCATTCTCCTTTTATGACAAATGCTTCTGTAATAATTATATTTTGCTTATATATAGCTAAGACTTTTCCAGAGAGTCTGAACTAGGATTTTTGAAAAATTCACATTACTTTCAGAGTTACTACCAATTGAAATAATTATCGGTGTGTTTTTGTAAAAATTTCTTTTTACTCTGATGTTTAAAACACGGATAAATCCACTTCTAAATTATATATTTAAAAATCCTAGTTCAGGCACTCTAAAGAGGTCTGAACTATATATAGACAAAATATTATTATTGCAGAAGCATTTTCCATAAAAGGAGAATATTTTGAAAATAGGTTATTCCGTGTTCCTTTTTTTGTCAAAATAATGTATTTAAATAATTTTTTATTTTAATAATATTCTTAAAACAACTTTATACACATGTATTCCGATCTAAGTGACACTAAACATTAAACAAATATTCGTTTGTACGCTTTTGCAAAATCATGGTTCCAAACGTAATCGGATACCTTAATTTGATTTGGAAATACAGAGAAAAAATGTTTGAAATCATTTGAAGTTTTAATATCTTTTTAGAGCATTTAATTAATTTAACAATTTTTTTTTATTCTAGATACCTTTTTCACCAATAAGAGATCACCACACCTCAACGTATTCCAAATATGGTACAACTCTTTATTGTACATTCAAACGGTTTATTCTACTCTCTACATGTTTAAGATATTCAAATCATATCCTGACAGCCAATATGGTCTCGTTATTTCCTTAATTCGCCAACAGAACGATGTGAAGACAAAGAATGATCCCATAATCCCCAGCGCATCGACTTTACAATCCTAAACGCCCCCTCCACGCCAAATGAGCCCTTTGGAGAACCTCGACTATCCCACCAAAATCCCACAGACGATACAGACCGGCCTTTCCAGAATGATCCTCGCCTAAATCCTATGCAAAATCCCGAGGCAAACACTTAGATGGGCTCGCCAATCCCTCTCTGTTTGTGGTGTCAGGCCGGATTTGGCTGGATACCCTCAACCCTTCCCCCCTAGGGACCCTCCCTGAAGGGATTGCCGCTTCATCGGGGGCTCGTATTTTGACGGATTTGTTGGCGATATTCTGGCGGCAAACGGAGGATGATCTGATATTGTTGATACAGCACATAACGAGAGTCAAGGATGGATGGAAATGATCTGCGGAACGACGCCATATAATAATTGTTGACTTTAGTACGAGAAGTGGTTATTTTAATTTAAGAACGGTTGACTCAACAGATTTTTGTGTCAGAGGGCTGACAGGAACGAACGATGGATGATATCGTTAAAAAGAATTAGATGCGTTAGACTATGGTTCTGGAGATAGAATGAAGTAAATACTTCTCGTTTGCGGGTTATTTATGTGGTGAGGTATATTTATTGATTGACAAAAAAATTTGCTGCTAAGTATTTTAATGGGAATTTTTATATACGTAGTATTTTTTTTCCCCAAAAGAAACTACATTTGTGTTTTGATTAGTTATGCCTCACATGAAATAATCATTAAAAATTCTGTATTTAATAATTTTTTAAAAATTACTTTTTAAAAAGAATTAAAGATTTTAATTTTTTTATAAGCATCAAACATTCTTTTTATTACAGTATTTGCATATGCATTTATCAGATTCAAATGTATAGAACTAAAACATAACGTATTTTCTAAATTTTAAGATGTGCTCCTCTGTACAAATGCACCCTAAAATTAAATGTAAATTTCAGGTAAAGCATCAAAAATTTTAGTTATTCTAATTAATATAATTATATGTTAATTATATAAGATGCGCTTTGTTCTCAAGAACAATTTACGAGGTAAAGAAGTGTGTTTTATACCCTGGAAAATACGGTGTTTCTGGTTATAATACGAATTTTTTTTTGTTTAATTATTCAGAATTTAACATACAAAAAAAAAAAAACACCCCTTTTTAAGGCTTTTGAATTGTCATTTGAACAAAAAGGCAATTATTAAATAGATATATCAAATTTTTGTAAGTTTCAACATTTTTACAAAAATTAAAAAGTTACAACTGTAACAATGTTAGATAATTTGAATAAGTACATTTCTACACAACTTTTCAGTTTCGATATTTATCAACTGACTCTCTCACTCCTTAGGAAATCTTAAAAACTATTAAGCCTACAGACATGAAAAATTTGGGCAAGTATGTTTCTTTTGTTGAACAGAGATCCGGTAAAAACCGGTTTTATGGACATCAGCCACAAATTCGGATTGTGGGGGCAAAATTGGCAAACACTTGAATTTTAGAACTATTAAACCTACAAAATTTTAATTTGGCAAACATGCTTCTTTCGTTTAACGAAGAACCAATTAGAGCTAGTTTTGTGGAAAGAGACTCCGAAGAAAAGGGTTTGCGGGGACATTATATGTACAAATTCCCGGTTTTTGAACTATGAAACCTACAGTCTTTAAATTTAGGAAGTATGTTTCTTTTGTTGTGAGAAGACATCCGCTAAGAACGGAATTCACAGAAATCGACTTCCAAGGGGAGTGTCTGCTACGGGGGTGTAAAAGATAAATGTTCTACCTTTTTAGAAATACAAACCCTCTTTTTTCAATTCCTACACTATTAACCCACACTCTCTATATATTTAATTATTTATTTATTTATTTATCTTGGTGGAATTTTCAATCGTTAATAAAATAAAAAAGCGCTCAGTTGAGCTGAAATTTTATATACATGATTATTTTGGATAACAATACAATAATTTAATCATAATTAATACAAATTAATTTATTAAAACTAATTATTCAAAGTATTGCAAATTCAGCCACGTTGGCATCCTTTTTGGCGACTTGTGTCAAAACTTTAAAATACTTTTTTTCTCACGTTTTAAAGCATTCAGTTGAACTGAAATTTTATAGACACGATTGTTTTGGATAACAATACGATGCTTTAATGATAATAAATAAAAATCAATTACCACTTAATGTTGTGATTCTGTCATATGTATATACATATGAATATTAATTGTAATTATTCAATAAAAAGTAGCTAAAATAAAATTTTTCTTTGTTGATCTAAGTAGGAATTGACTTAAAAAAATTTTTTTTTTATATTACTTGTTTTAAATCAAGAGACAAGGACTGTAATAATGTTTTTGAATACAATTGAAAGCTTAATGTCATTATACATCAATAGCTTAAAAATATGTATAATCGTGCAACATCAAGGAATTCTCAGCGAAGTAGGCTAGTATACTCATATACATATACACACACAAAGATATCACTAACTGTAACTGATATTTTGCATTGCTGACAAATACGCACAAATATATTTATATAATGTCCAATGCTTTTGTAAAAAGTTTAAATTTATTCTGTGGGCCATATTTGGTAATCTAAAAGCACCCTTATGCTCCCAAATCTATTTAAAGTTATTTGAAGTATGAGGGTCTTAAAGCCATTTGGGTAACATGAGATGTTGTATAACACATTAATTTTCCTTTCCCCATCTAACGTGTTTACCATTTTTATAGAGAATTAATTAAGCACTTTGTTTCCACAAAAGAATTTTTAAGTCCTCCCCCTTTGAAGTAAAATTTGAGAAAAATTGACCCAGAATATAACAAACAAGTTAACCGTGCTCGAAAGATAAAAGAGTTATACAATGTTTTACGTCCATCGGTATACATTTCAGTGTGACCTCCTTTCTCTTTTAAAATGATCCTTCCCTCTTCAAAAAAATGACCATTCCTCCCGTTGACAATAAAGAAGCTCTTTATGACATCTTCACTGGGGAGGGAAGAGGACCGCAATGTCAGAGTGTTATCCACCCCTTGCCGATCGTTTGGCGAACGAGGGAGGAGGACAGGGATGGCCGCAGATGGCAGGGGTCGCCGCTCGTCGCTTGCAAATGTTCTGCTCAAGAGGTCTTTACTGGAGCCTGTTGCCTTGATATTCGCTGTCGTTTTTTTGGCCTTCTTTCTTCCACTCTTTTATTGTTTATTTTGGGGGATGTTTTTTATTTTATTTAAAGGTTTATTCTGCACTATCGTTTTTATTGGTGACTCGGTTATTTTTGAAGGAAGAGTGAAGAGGGGGGAGGGGAATAGTTACCGGCGCAGAGGACGGTTTTATGTCCTCGCAGTGTCAAAGAGAATCGTGTTCCTTTTTTTCCTGATCACGATGGCAGGATGATCGGAAATGCTAAGATGCGCATGAGTAACTAGAAGCATTATTACATTTTTTCAATGTAATTTACAATGAATTTGTAAATATGCTAGTTATTTATCGATTTGAAACCCTATTAGGATTTTTAAGACCTCTCCCATGACTTTTGTAATAAATCTATCTATCTCTATATATAGGGAAAAATGCAACTCATTAAATCCCTCATTGTGAGATCTTCGGAACTACTAAACCCCTACAGTCTTAAAATTTGTTAAGTATGTTTCTTCTGTTGAGTAGAGATCTACTAAGAACGGGTTTTGTGGAAATCGACTCCCTAAGGTGCTAAGTAGGCGTTTCAGATTAAAAAATTCGTTTTTCTATTGTTAGATTTTCAGACTTGAAATTTAGTACGCACATTCCTTTTGTTGAGTAGAGATCCGTTGAGAAGGGGTTTTAAGAAAATTCACAATTAAGGGGGTCGTTGGAGCGTTATAGATAAAAATTCCCATTTTTGAACTATTACACTCCTAGACTTGGAATTTGACAAACAAAGTTCTTTTGTTGAGTAAAGAATCGCTAAAAAAGGGTTTTACGGAAATCATCTCCCAAAGGAGGTTATATGGGGTCACGGAGCGTTATAAATAAAAAAATTCCCGTATTTTAATTATTAGACATACAGATTTGAAATTTGGAATGCATGTTTTTTTTGTTCATTAAATGTCCATTAAGAACAGGTTTTGGGGAAATTGAATTCCAAGGGGTGTCTCCGGGACGTTATAGATAAAATTCATATTTTTGAATTATTAGACTTACAAACTGTGGAAATTTTACAAAAGTATTTCTATTTACAGGTTCACTGAGAAAAAGTTTTGTTGAGAAATCGACCTCCAAACGGGGTTTCGAGGGTGTTGTAGATAAGAAAAATTCCCGTTTTTGAACTATTAGAGTGTTACAGACTTTAAATATGGCAAGCATATTTCTTCTGTTCAGAGGAGATTTTCTAAGAATGGATTTTGTGAAAACTTAACTCCCAAGGGGGTTTGGGGACGTTATAAATAATACTCTCATTTTTGAACAATTGGATCTACAAACGTGGAATTTGATAAGCGTGTTTATTTTGTGGAGTAGAGATCCGATGAAAACTGTGTTTGAGGAAATCTACTACTAGGGATAGGAGTGCGTAAATGATAAATTTACTTCTGTTTTAAAAATTCAAAACCTGTCCTTTTTAAATCAAGGGGCGAGAGCTATAAGAATATTTTTCAATGCAATTGAAAGTTTAATTCTAGATGCACATGGACATAAATAATAATAACCTATATATAATGTATATTCTTTCTATGTTATAAAATACCCAAGAAAACGTACGGGTAATGGTTAGTATATAATAAATAAAAAAATCTTCCGGTAGAATTTTGAATTTATAATTGATTTATACGGAAAGAAAATATTCAGCATACCTTTACTATCATTATTTCTTAATTCATGTGCCGATTGATATTAACATTTATCCAATAATTTATAATCACTAAATTTTAACTCCACTTATGAATTAGACATGATAAAAACATACGACTTGGTTGATTTGAATACATGGAAATTCTGGACAAAACATATAGTTAGAGGACTTTATAAGAACGAAAAAATTCACATAAGAAATTGATCGAATTGGCATGCGATCAATAACAATTTTAAAATGAATTATATTTTTTAGGAAATAGCGTGTCTCTTTAAGAAGAGGCTGAGATATATTTGAAAAAGAATTATTAATTCATTATGTTCATAGTTCTGAGCAATGAATTTCTTCTGATTTATTATAGTAATTTATTTTATACTTTTTATTTTACATTTATGAACAAAGTTGAAAATTATTTAATACTATAAATAGTACTCTAATAAATATATTACTTATTTTTCAATTCCTACTATTAGTTCACTCTTTCCCTATATATATATATATATATATCTTGTTAAAAATTTCAATCGTTAATAAAATACTTTCTATTCATCCATTCAAGTCCAAATACATTTTTAAAAACTTTTAGTGGATGACGCTGGATGTTAATAGAGTTCATATCATTCATTATTTATTCATTCATTAAATTAAAAAAGGTATAAATAGTAACAAACAAAAATACTAGTCCAACAGCATATATGGAAAGGAAAATCATTCGTTGTGTCCCTGTAGCGCAATGGATAGTGCGTTAATTAATTAATTAGCTCCAATGGATTAAATTTCCCAAAGATGAGCATTTTTTGTTTATGTATATCCCTTAATTTTCAATGTAATGATAAAAAAAAATATTGAATGAAAAAAAAAAAAATGCAGTAAATCATAATGCGGTAGATAAAGGGTTAATCTAATTTTTTAACATTATGCTGTTTTTAAATCTATTTTTGCACAATTTATTTAATAATTCAAAAATAACATGCGAGTGAGAAAAAATATTTCGGACAAATAAAATTCAAAATAATGCTGAAATTAATATTTATATAATAGAAAAAAATAAACATGCAAAATAATTTTAATAAATATATGAAGTTTAAATCTTAAATATAACTTAACTAAAATATTTTCGACAAAATATAAATAATGAGAAGAAAATATTCAGTTCATCTTACAAACAAATTCTTTGAACAAACATAAATGGCAATTATAGTCGATGCTATCGTCACGAACTATTCTTCATTTCGTTTCATGGCTTTGAGTCCTGGTTCTATTTAAGACTGATTATCTAGAAAATTAAATTCATATTAAATTTACCAAGATTCAAAATCCTCTTGTTGACCTGATGTGGGATTTGGTAGCCCCCCCAGTTTAGATGTTATCGTCATTTGAGCACAATTCAAAATTACGAGGTCCGTAGTAACTATCACTCATGGTACTCCGAAGTTAATATATGTGCAGCTAGGTAAATCTCTGTAATAACTCTATTGAAACACATTTCCCCCCTGAAGATTAGAACCTGGGACCTTCGGTTCCGTAAACCGAGTAACTTAATCACACTATACCAAGATAATCATCATAGTTCGGAGGTTGTTACTCGCTTATATAGATATTCCAGCCACTCACTCTTCTGCCAGTGAGTCGGCGAATAGGTGAACGAACGTTACCATAGTTATGGCAAGCGTGTGAGTTGTTGCGTCTTTTGCGTTTGACGGCTTGAGTGTTGCGTCATATGGAATTGACGGTTATTTGGTTGATTTGGAGGTGGATAGATGGCGCCACGGCTGCTCCGCGAAGGCTTGCATTCTTTCAAAGTTCAGCCAGGGTCACCAATGAAGGTTTGAACCTAGGACCTTCGGTTCCGTACACCGAGTAACTTAACTACTGTACCAAGAGAATCACCATAGTACTGAGGCTGTTACTGGCATATATAGATATCACCACTACACCCCCTTAGTCTTAGAACTTTAAAATTTTTGTATGAAATGGTGCAGTGAGAAAATGAAACGAACAGTTTTTAACCCTCCGCTAGACGCGCGTTAAAATTCCATTCATAGGCGTGGCATCTCTCAGATACACACATCACCTCCTACTTACGTTTGAAAATGATGCAATCATTTGTTGGTAAGATTTGACATTAAAATATATGATATAAAATAATATTTAAAATAGAATCAGGAAGAGATATTTTTGCGAAAAAGCATCGAAAAGATAATGGTTAGTTATCACTGTGTCATCACTGTTAGCATTTCAAGAGATGCCTCGTTACAGCCTTCCCAAATCACCTTACAATGTTCAAGGGCTTGACAAGAGGGAACAGTACTTTCTTTTTCGAGTTTTTGGCGATGTTTCTCTCAGTTTTTTGCTTTGATTAGGTAATTTTTAATCAGGTATTTCTTCAATCCTGAGTCAAAATGAACGAGTCATGTGAATGTTAAACTCAGACCCTCTTCTCAGGTGCTCTTTCAAAAGATCGTGACCTAGTTTTCCTAGATATATGCGCGGGGATCTGAATGGTTTTGTTTGATTACCATTTAAATATTTCAGTTTATTCCAGCTATATTGCGGATTGCATAAAATACAGTCACTAGATAGGCGCGCGACATCCATCAGATGTGTCTCAACTCCAAGCAAAAAAAAAAAAAAAAACTATCAAACAGAAATTATAAAATACCTGTTTCTAATCACTTTCGTATAAAACTGAAAACTACACTACTTTACAAGAAAAAAAATATCAAAATTAACGAAATAGTACGAGGTCATAAAAACTGGCTTTGTTGGGCGCGTTGTATCTATCAGGTCCAGTGGCATCTGCCACCCGAAGTATGAAGAAATCACCCTCGTCCTTGACACTGAATCCTAGAGCAAATAACGAAAGGCAGATTGAAGAAGGAGGGTACTGTTTGTGAACTTAACACCGAAACTATTTTTGTTATGCATTTGAGAGATCCGCGCGCCTAATGGAGGGTTAATGACGCCAGTAAGGGCGTGAAATTCTTTTTGTACTTACTAGAAGTGTGCGAAAGTAAACAACAAATAAATACTTTTAAATTAGAGCAAAAAGTTAAAGAATAAAAATTTTTAAAAAATTAAGGAATTCCGTGTGAAAGAAGAAGCATTTGATAAATGAATATAATGTATCACTTAATACAAGCATAGAATCTCTCTCTCATTTATGTTGTAAATTTGTAACATAACATCAATATAACCATGTATCTGGTATCGATTTTTATCAAAAAAAAAAAGTTGTTTTTTAAGGTATCTGACTACGTTCGGAACCGTGATTTTGCAAAAGCGTATAAATGGATAATATTTATGATATGTAGTGTCACTTAGATTAGAATGCATGTATATAAAATTGTTTTAACAATAGTATTACAATAAAAAATTATTTAAGTACAATATTTTGACAAAAAAATGAACATAGAATGACCCATTTTCAAAATATTCTCTTTTTCACAAAAAGAGAATATTTTG
>BMAV01006058.1:14884-30039 GCA_019973955.1 Trichonephila inaurata madagascariensis
TGAACCACTGTACATCATCCACATAAGCTGAAATAAAAACCGAATGTAACTGCTCCTTAAACATTAAGTTTAAAGTCTAACGCCACCATCTAACGTTTTCTCACGGACAAATACTCCATATACATGTATGAAAAAAAAAGAGGGGAAAAAAAGGAGGGGGGGGGAGGAGAATTGAAACTGGACGTCAGATGATGGATTGGAAAAGAGCCGTTCATTTCAAGTCTGCAAATATATAACTTATATCTATATTGAGAGAAGGGGGCGAGGGATCGAACGGGGTGGGAGTCAAAACAGAGATGAGAAAGTGGGTGTGAGTTTATGTGTGTCCGTCCGTTGATAGTTGGAGCTCCATATTTCTTTTGGTCAGTCCTTTTGAATTTTTCATTTTTCTGACATTCTGTCGATCCCCCTCCACCCCCTGTTTGCTTGAGAATAGAACGCGTTCCTTTGCCCCCTATTGTTTATAGATTTTGCGCTTTTCTGGAGATCAGATTTATTTGCTCCCCATTTTTGTTGCTGCCCCTTTCTTTCTGCTATACATGTCAGGGATATTTTCAAGGCTTTTAAAAAGACGCGTTTTTATTCCGGATTTTTCTGCTGTCAGTTCCATCAGTTTTCTGATGGAATGAATGGATTTCAATCCTGGTTTCCTAAGAGAATGGTTAATATTTTAGAGGAAGAAAAACAGGTTACAAAAAATTTAGGATTTTTTTCTGAGAGTCAAATATTTTTTATATTTATCTCGAATGATATTTTTAAAGCGAATTTAGAGACATAATTACTATTTGAATTTAATATATATCGTTTAACATTTATATATATATGAATTTATTTATTTATAAACTTCAAGTCTAGAGAAGAAATTTGTGCTATTATTAGCAATTGTAAGAATCAAAAATTAAAGAAGTGTTAATAAAAAACTTAAAACTAATATCTCTCTCTTTTATAGCACATTTTCTGTATTGCTTAATTTTTAGTCCTAACCGTCAGAAACAATCGCATTAACATTGTTATTCTTTCAACATGAAGAAGTTTATATACTTCGTATCTGGAATGAAAATTCTTTCACAAAAGTTTAATTGTTAAAAGAAGGTATAACATTTCCCATCGGTTTAATATGTAGAACACCATTTTAATTGCCGTTCATTCAGCGTTATTACATGCATATAATGCGCACCCATACTTTCAAACTGCATTTTTTAATTCTTATGTATATTTTCCGTATAAAGCATGCCCTTTTTTAACAAAAAAAACCCTGAAATATGCATGTGAAATATTCGTGTCTTTTAAAGTCATTTATTCGAATTATTATCCCGGGATTTCGAACAATGGTATATTTCTAAAACTACAAACCTAAAGCATAAGAAAAGGGGGAAAAGGAATTTATAAGGAACTTTATTATTGAAAGTTCATAAAGTATGCCATTTCCTTTAAATAAACAGTATTTAGTTACATGTATACATATAATTTTTTATGCTCATCTTTACTTTACTTTTAAAGCTATCATTTTATATCCGGCGCTTAAAGCGCCCTCGTAAATTTTGATCTAAATTTTTTGCTTAAAAACTCGTGAAATGCATAAATATACGATATTTAAATAATTTTTTATCTACTTTTATTATAATAATTTTAAGCTCAAATATATCTTATTGATGAAATTCACGATACTAAATTTCAAATTTTGATTGGGCGCGTTTTCATATTATCCACAAAGTTGATTAGGCTTGTTTAGATTATCTTCACAGAAAACAAAAACTCATCAACTCCTTTTTCTTGAGCAATTTGATGGGATTTGTTGTATTGAGAAATTCTGTTCAGTTATTAGAGGTAATATATCTTTGAGTCATTTTAAAGGGCTGTATATAAATTGATGTCTTATAAATAGATACTATCAATAATTAGATTACGATTTGACTAATAAATTAATTTGGTACTTTGATATGAGGTCAATTTTTCCATTTTGATTCGAATAGTTGATTGCCATGGAGTGAATGGAAGATATATCATCCTTTAAAACGAATAAACAAAAATTGGTGATTTAGGAACTTACAACTCTCAAAGTATATAGCTCTCGGAAGATTAAAAAAATACTCCACAATTGCTAAAATATTGTAACACTAACCTGGCACATCATTCGACAATTAGAATTTCATTTCAGTATATCAGAGAGAATGATAGTTTAATAACACCGTACTATAAAGCAACACAAGGGCTATTGGCGACGGACCTCGTAATTTTGAGCCTGGGTTGAGTGGTGACGATCGAAACAGACACCCCCTCTCTCTGACTCATGAATAACTATAAACACTAAGTTACCAATGTCTCTTATTTTTATTATAATAGCTGAATGCCACGAAGCCCAGTGGTTGAGTGGTAGTGTATCGTGCTTCCATGCCACACGTCCGGGGCTCAAATCCCGGGCTGAACAAGATTGACTCAGCCCCTTTCATGTCTTCACAGGTCGATAAACGAGTACCAAGCTTGCTTGGAAACTGAACACTGGGGGGTTTCGCGTCAGACTGACCACTTAACCGAAACATTTGCACATGCACCCCAGCGCTTAAGGTCACGTAAACGGAGATAGGCACAGTAAGCCTTGGCCCTCATGGGCTGTTGTGCCACTGAGTTCAGTTGAATGCCATGGAATGACTGGAGGACATAAGAGATAACTTGCAATAAATTGATAAAAATCGGTGATTTGGGAACTTATGGCACTCAAAGCATTCTGCTCTTGAACCAACTCTATAACGGCTAAAATATTACAATAATAACATTGAAAATTATTCAATAATTAGATCTTAATTATAATACATAAGAAATCTATACTAAAGCTAGTCATAATTTCTTTATAAAAGCTTTGCACTAATTTTAAGTTCAACTCTAATCTTAAAACAAGTCAGAAATCACACTTGGCTTAAAAAAACCCTCATGTGTCATTGGAAACATTGTTTCTTTTCACTGCTTCCATCCATTTAATAACTCCCCGTCAAAATCCAGACACACACCATTAAGTCCCCTATTAAGCAAGCAGGCAATTTCTCCTGAGCAGATAAGCGATGGAGACGAGTGACATGTCCTTTTTAATCCAGCAGCAACAAGCGCGACATGCGAATGCATAAGTCATTTGACCTGGCATGTCATACGCGGAGAATTGAATTACACGTAGAGGGCATTAGGGATCATCGGGCACGTTATGAATCAGCCGCCGCCTCGCCATTCCAATCCCGTTGAGTGTTGCATGGATTAATGAACCAGAAACCGCTCCGTCCCCCCTTCTTGTATATGATACGGGGGTGGAGGGCATTTAAACACCCTCTAAGTGCAAGCGACATGCGCGTTCGCAAACGCTGTTACTCGTTTGTCGCTCTAATTCGATAACCGGGGGGAGGCAGCCTCCATTTCTCATTATTGAATGGTATTTCAGTCGTAGCATTGGAGTTGAATAGATGCGGCAATTTAATTATGGGTAGATGGATGCCACCGCTTAAGTGACAGAAGTATGGGAGTTTGGGATGACCCTATGTGAAAAGATCGTTGTGGCCGCTTAATTCCTTTTAAGACAGAAAGCAATGCTCGGGAGAGATTTTGCGTCGGCATTGATGGATGACTCGACGGGGTTTTCATTTACTTTTGATTGGGGATGAAAGTTGTTCGAGAGTGGATGTTTAAGTGAAGGGTGTGTTACTTTTTATTGTGCCGATGCGTTTTTTTTTTATTGTTGGGTTAGTTTTTATCAAGTTATTGGAGATGATGGTATTGATTTTCCATTGCGAAATATAGTGTGGAAGGACGACTTCAAAAAGTAATCATTTGGAGAGTGAAAAACATAGCTACTATCTTCAGACAGATCGGTGTCAATTGTGTTCTATGTAATGAACTGTTTAAATACACACAGTGGTAAAAAAACCCTTGAAATTTGTATTTGAATGTGTGCTAGGGATAAAGTATGTAATTTTTTTTATGACATATGTTATACGTGGTTAGAATGCTAGTGTAAGTAAGGTGTAAGAATACTTTTAAAGATGAATGAGGTAAAATGGGTAAAACGACTGATCTTTCCCATTTTAAAAAAGGGCTTATTGTGGTGCCCTTTTAGCAATAGCCTCGATTTTGAAGACAGAAAATCTCACTGGGTTCTCAAAAGCAGTCACATCAAAAATCAGAACTAACAGTTCTTTCCTAAGAAACGTAGCTGTGGTTCAAGCAGATTTTTCCAAGAGCGTGATCGACGTCGTCTCCGACAAATTTTACGGCAAAACAAGGACGTTACTGTGCTTTCAACTAACACAAATCGTCAAACAAGGATCTTCCCAACAGCTTTTAGCTCGAACCAAGTGCAGAGAATTGCAGAGGATCGGAATTGATAGTCGGATGCCTGCGAGAAAAGCCCTCATTTGTGCACGAAATGCAAAAACGGATGAATCATGCTAAACCTGATGGAAGACGTCCAATGTGTCGAGAACCTCACGAAGCCATGAATCCATCTTACCTTACTCGCCCTGTGCAAGGGTCTGGGGGATGTGCCATGATATGAAGCATGTTCTGCTGGAATGGACGTGGTGCCCTGGTATTCCTTGAAAGTAAACAAACAGCCATGAGATACTTAGATATTCTGATTGATCAAATGCACCCTACAATGTAGCACTTTTACCCTGACGGAAAACCATACTTTATGGACAATAATCCAACTATACCTTGTACCAGAATTGTTCAAAATTGGTTAGTTGAACATCAGTCTGACTTTCAACATATTCACTGGCCCCCCACATAACCCGTACCTGAATCCTGTGGAAAATGTGTGGGATCAGGCGGAAAGACACATCCGACAGCACTCTCTTCTTTCATTTAATTTACAAGATCTAAAAGACTGTATTGTCTCAATCCCTGGTATTCTCTGGACGTAAATGCACTTCTGAAGCATGCAGACTCGATGCACAAGCAAATCAGAGCAGTTTTCTTTGGAAAAGGTGGCCCAATAAAATTTTGATCTTGGGTTTTTAATTAATTGACCAGGCAATGTAATCTAATTCTGCTAATTTAGTACAGTGTATTTATATGCTGCTTAAATTTTCTAAAATAGTTGTATTATTGGGATAAAATGAGATTATATGTAGTTTTTTTTATGTTTTTGTGAAATGTAACTTGAATCCAGCTATTTGTCTTGAAATGGCCAAGCATAATATAACTATGGTACTTGTTCTGACCATTTAAGCTATCCAATTTTTATTTCAATACATTAATAACTTTTTCAAATAATTCCAAGTTTTATTCGACAAAAGAATGCATTTAACGCTTTTACTGAGTATAGAGACTTCGGCGTTTTCTTCAAACTCGTGAAGAAAATGCCGAGAAATGATAACTCTTTTTGGTCCTTGTCACTTGATCCTACTTCAAAATTATGACGTCCGTCGCCAACAGATCTATCTTTGCTTCAAGTGCGACTTTAATATATGCTTATTCATTCACCTCACGAGCTTGAGAACTTTGAACCTCGGCAGATTTAACGAACATCAACTCCAATCCGGCGAATCTTTAGTACTTACCAGGACTCGAACCTATCTCTCGACAGAAATAACGCTGGCAACGCTTTTGCGACGATGGCCGCTTGGTTCTACAGTCACCAAATATTTATCTAATAACTGTACTTTTTAACAAAAAGAATAATTTTCTTTTAATAGTACACTTTCCCCCCTTTAAAGCACATATATATGTTCGTTAACAAATGAAAAACAACCGGCAATATTTATTTAAGCCAGTGATTCCCAAAGTGGTCTATATGAACCCCCAGGGGTCTATGACGACCAGCAAGGGGTCCACGTCAGCGAAAGAATAATTTGGGGGTCCATGACGTGTAAATGGGGGTCTACGATAGGGGCTTTCATTAAACCAATTTGTATCTTTAATTTTAATAGGAAATTTAATCAAGTGAAAAACAGACTTACCAGTTTAACAGGTTTATTTACGTAATTTAATGAGATTAATTTGCAGTTACAAACGACAGCATAAATTTTACTAAACAAGCTCATTAAGCTAAGGAAGTATAATATTGGACAATTGTTACAGACAATGTGCGAGGAAAAAGGCCCTATTTTCAGATTTTGAAACTAGGCTTGAGAATGTTTTGACTTTGGTAATACTACAGCAGACAATGAATTCATTTGGTCAAAATGTTAGATTACAAGAATTAGGCACTAGGAGGCCCTAACGAAGATCTTAAAGTTAAGTTTAGAAAAGGGTGTCAGCAATTTTGGCTTTAAAAATATGTAAGTGCTATTCATCCCTAATTATAGAATATCTTGAGAAAGTTTTTAAATGTTTTTTCCGATTGTGGAGGAGTTTTAATACGTTTGTCAATCTCCAAAAAAAAAAGTAGAAGAAAAAGAAAAGATTGGACATTATTAACCGAGGAGATATTTAATATTAAACCTGAACAGATTGATGCTGAAAGTTGAAAATTGGTTATTACATCTTCAGATACATCCCTCCTACTAAAAGCCTTTGTTTGTTGTTCAGTTATTTCATGCATTAATTAAATTTTAACTTATTTAATTAGCATGTGTTTTCTTAAGTTTTAAACACCATACTCTCTATGGTAGCTCCATACCTGCTGTCAAAACGCATTTAAGTTAATGAATTTGCAAAAAAAATTAATATTAGGTAAGCAGGGGATCTACCAAAACCGAAAAACCTAGCAAGGGGTCTATGAGGCAAAAAAGTTTGGGAATCTCTGCTTTAAACCTAGTCGCAAATTATATATCTTTCATCTTGATCAAACCCAACAGACTTTCCTCCTTTTGTTGACAATTAGCGAGCGGTCATCGTGTAAGCAAAGAAAATCCGGGACCCTTTTAACGATGACAAATGTCCGGCGTCCCATGAGTGCGTCGGAAATTGGTCCATTCTTGGTCCTAATTTGATTAGGTGCATGAGTGCAATATGATTATCCAAAGCGCTGACTCCGGCTTCCGTAGACAAGCGAATTAATTTGAAAGCCATCAATGGAATGCCCGCCTCTCTCGCCCCCTGCTTTTCCAATGGGATGTAAGCGAGTTGTAACAAGGGAGTGCCTCTTGTTAAGGGATTTGTAATACCAGACCTTCTGTAAAAGAAAGATGGCGATAAGCTGTTTATTTTGGAGGAAAATACTTTACTTTTTAATCGAAAGATGAAGATAAGCCAGTCTCATTCTCAATTCCTACTAATAGTTCACACATTCTCCCTATATATATACAGTCGACTTTCGATAATACGAAGTTGAAGGGACCAATGAAAAACTTTAAATTAAAAGGGCATGAAAAAACTCCCAAAATACAATAAGAAAATTTTTTTTTCTAACGTACTTAAATTTGAAACTATGTAATAAAACAACAATTGTACATATGTATAAAATTATTTTAAAGTATTTTAAAAAGTACATATTATGCAGTATAAAAATTATATCGAAAATAAAAGTCCTGCATTAAAAAGAATACATTTATGTATTAAAAACAACTATTAAAAGAATACATACTGTGCATAATTATTTTTTTGGACAAAAAAATCTGTTATCTTTTTTTTTTATTTTATGGCATTCAATTTAACATTGTGAACATAATTTTTTTAAAATAAATGAATGTTGAAAAACGTCTGCATCAACATGATTTTGAAAGAAAAAGTTGCATAGTTTTCTTATACTGACACTTTAGCTTCTGTCAGTTATCGGAGTCAACTCCGATGGTCTTCAAAAGGGCTACGTTACAGGGGAGACAAGCAGAGAAAATGCAACGCGAAGCATGTAAGCTCCAACCTGTTTAACCTACAGGACTCTAAATGATAGTGAGTATATAAATTGTCGAGAGTTTTATTAAATCGCTTCGAATTATCGCGCGTTGTAGTCTGGCCAGCCGCATATTTTACTTCGAAATATTGAGTGTACTAAAACCTATTATTTTAGTTCTAAACACCAAGAGCTTTTCTAGGGCTGAGCATATACTTCGAATTAGGGAGAGGTTCGTATTATCGAAGGTTTGAATTAGAGAGAATCGACTGTATATCTAATATATAAAATTCTCGTGTCACAATGTTTGTAACTAAACTCCTCCGAAACGACTAGACAGGTTCTTATGAAATTTTGTGCGTATTTTCAGTAGGTTTGAGAATAGGACGTAAACTGTTTCCCATCCCCCTAAATGATGACGGTTGTCCACCCTAAGAAACGGTTTTTGGTGCCAACTTTGATTTGTCTGCATTGTTGTAGCACTGTTATTGTTACAACAATGACAAAAGTTGGCGTCGAAAATCAGTTTTCGGCCAAACTGGAATTTCACGACGTTGCTCTATTGACTGTATTAATTAACTTCGTTTAAAAAAATAAATGCTTTTAACATGTGATCAACTTGAAATATATTATTAAAATCTCAATTTCTACAATGTTTTATTTTATTTACAAATTTATATGGATTTTTTTTCTCTAATTTATATATATAAATTCCTAAAAAAGATAAAACTATTTTTCAAGCAGTAGATTGGTACATTTTTTAACCTTTTCCGACGCTGCCAAGTTAATTTGAAACAAAATATTGTAAAACGTCCAAAAAAATTTGGAATTTTGTAATTAAAAAAAAATTCTGCTATTTTTATACATAAAATATTTTTAATGAAGATATATTTTTTCCGTCATGGAGAGCTGTAAAAATACAACGAAAAGAATCGGAAAAATCGCCAAATGCGAGTAATAATTAATTATGGGAAAGCTATCTCGGGACTCACGAGTTTGAGTGCTTATAGCGCATGTGCGGGAAAAAAAACTTACGGGGAGTACGTAAGAAGAAAAAAAAATTTTTCTGTCAGATAAAAGTGTTTTCTTTTTGAATGTTTTTTCTTTTATAATGAGTGTAAATAATGAAATTTTCAGTCATTGCTTCATGTATAAAATAATTAATACGATCTTAGTTTTTTTAATAATACATTGCAACTGATAGTTTTTTTTAGAGAAATAATTTACTGAAAAACCTTAAAATATAAGAAAATGCTGCCATGTTTTTATTAAATAGTACTATTTCCTTTTAAATATTTTTTTATACAAGGAATGTAAACAAATTTTTAGGCTTTCCCCCTATAGTTCTTTTTCATAGTTACATATGTTTAATTGAAAAATCAAACATCCAGATTAAAGCAGTTGTTTCATAGCTAACGGTAGACATTTTTTGATTCAATATTTATCGAAAATTGATATAAATTAATATTTTCTTAAGAATTAAAGTTGTACTGCGTTTTATTATTTATTACTAAATTATTTATTAAATAATAAATTCGTACATTGTGTGTTTTCTTGAGAACAAAACTGGATTAGTTTTGTAAATGTTTAATCGAGAATAGAAATTTGAAAAAAAAAAATTCTTATCCCTCGGGGAAAAAAGGGGTTTCATAAGTAAAAAAACCCCATACAACAATGGGCTGAACGGAGGGAAAAGAAATCTGTCTGACAAAGAGAAGAAATGGAAGAAATTTCTGAAAAGGGGATTTGACTAACATAAATATAGAAATCACTCACATCGCTCAGACACACACGCAGAAGTGTTGGCGTCCAGAGAGAAAGAGAAAATTTCCATGGGGGTAAAGTTGTACCCACGGAAAAAGCCCGTGCAATGCCGAGTTTAGTGGCGAGAAAACAGACCTGCCCGACGGGACAAAGACGCGGAAGAAACTTCGAAAAGGAGTATTTTAATGACATTAATATAGAAATCCCACACACACCAGGAAGTGATGACATTAAGAGGGGAAGGGAAATCTTCCAAGGCATAAAGCTATACACTTGAAGAAGCCCGTGCAACGTCGGGACATCCAGCTAGTGTATATATATATGTATTGTTCAAATTTTCAATCGTTAATAAAATACCTTTTATTCATTCACTGAAGTTCAAATACATTTTTTAAAGCTTGTAGTGGATGACACTTGATATTAATACAGTTTTTTCAAATATTAATTCTTAATTAAATATCATTTTTTAATTTTAAATTTATTCTGCATTATTTCTGACGAAGTTATAATTAACTACAATAGATGACGCCACTCAAATTAAAAAACATTTTTTAAACTTATAATGGATGGCATGATGTTAATACAGTTTTTTCAAACATTAATTCACTTATTAAATTTAATTAACTAAAATAAAAATTTTCTTTGTTGACATAATCAGGAATCGACTTTAAAAAAAAAATATTTTTTATATTACTTGTCATAAATTCAAATTTCCCTTTAGCACCTAAAAATATACATCCGCTCTTTTTTAATTACCGTAATATCTGGTGTATAACCTCACCCTGTATAGCCCACAAATATACTTTCAAACTGCTTATTTTAATTTTTAGGTAGATTTCCCGTATAACTCGTATCTCCTTTTTTACGAAGAAAGCTGACATGTACGTATGTAATGTTCATATGTTTTTAAGTCATTTATTTGAGGTATTCTCCCAAGCTTTTGAAAAAAAGTTTACTTCTAGAACTACACAACTCTTTAAATTCATATGGTATGTCAATTCTTTTAAGTAATCAGTATTTCGAACTATATACAAATCTAATTTTTATTTTATGCTCATCTCTTTTTTAAAATTTTTTTAAGGCCATCATTTTTATAACTGTCATATAAAGCGTACCCATAGATTTCGATCTTATTTTTTGTTTTAAAAGTGTGCGTTATACTCCAGATTTTACGATATATATCATTTCACTCATGATTATTAACTTAGATTCAAAAGTAAGTTTGGCTTAATAATCAATTTAAGATATCCGACTACGTTCGGAACCGTGATTTTGCAAAAGCGTACAAATGGATAGTATTTATGATATTTAGTATCACTTTGATTAGAAAATGTATATAAAATTGTTTTAAGAATAGTATTACAATAATAAATAATTTAAGTACAATATTTTGACAAAAAATGAACATAGAATGACCCATTTTAAAACTATTCTCCTTTTGTGAAAAATGCTTCTATTATAATAATATTTTGCCTGTGCATAGCTCAGACCTATGTATAGAGGCTCAACTAGAATTTTTGAAATATATCTTAGAAGTGGGTTTATCCGTGTTTTACGACACAACAAAGGGGAGAAATCTTAACAAAAAAACGCCGATAATTATTTCGAATGATTATAACTATGAAAATAATGTGAATTTTTCAAAAAAAAAATAGTTTAGACTTTCTGGAGAAGTCTTTACTTCATATAAGCAAAATATTATTACTTTAAAAGCATTTTTCATAAAAGAAGAACATTTTGAAAAAAGGTTATTCTAAGTTAATTTTTTGCCGAAATATTGTATTTAAGTAATTCTTTTTGTCAAAATGGCCTTAAAATAATTTTATTGTATGTATTCTAATCTAAGTGACACTAAATATCATGAAAATTATCCATTTATGCGCTTTTTTAAAATGATGGTTCCGAACGTAGTAGGATACCTTAAAATTTTACCTTATATTAAATTTTTTCCACTTCACATTGTAATAGAGGAAACTGTATTTTTTAGATTAGGTGTAACAGTTAAGAAAATATATTTTATCTCAATTATAAGTACTTCTGAAATAAAGAATCTTCAAAACTATTAAGAGAAAAACAAGTTATGTATTTTAGGCCAATCCTTATTATTTCCCCTAATCGTATTATGTAGAGTGGTCAAATAGTACGCGCGGATACCTATTTTTGTGCATCAGATCATATTTGCTATAATGTAGTAATGCGATCCACACTACCATGGATACAATAAATCTGTCATCACAATGCTTCTATGATAGTGTGACGACGCTGGTGCAATTGGCTCGTCAGTCAGTGGTTCTTTTCAGCAACCATCAATTACTGACCTAAATCATTGTTACTTGTTAAGTCTGATGCGATTACTGATTTCTCGGATGAGTGAGTGTATGGGTTTATGGCTCAAGAGCCAAATCTGGTTAAGGTGCGCCAAACATTTGTTAAAATTATCTGTGATCTGGACGTGAAAAGATAAAAAGGGAAAATTGAATGATGAGAAAGAGGGTCGAAAATACAGAAGGATCACTAGGGTACCCCGGGGTCGTGACACCCGTGTTTACCAAAGATAGTAAACCCCTTGGTAAAAAGAAAAGCTCACTAGGGTACCTCCTGATTGTGACACCCGTACTCACCTAAAGAAGGGGAGCCCCCTGAGGGGTACTGATTTCTTGGAAGGAGTTCCGTATTCTCTACTGGTAGCAGTTCTTTCTCGTTCAAACTCCGAAACGTACTCTAATTGAAATTCGTATTCCTCTTCTTGGAATATGTACTGAAGTTGTTCATATAAAAAAACCGCTCGAAAAAACGATTCCAGTACTTTAAAATAAACGCTGGTTGGTGTCACTATTAGTGTTTTTGTTTCAAATGGTAATTCTTTCCATATCCTATTATAGTGTATCAAGTGAAAATCTGACACAGTTTAGGTGTTTTCTTCATAAGAGGTGGCCAACAATATATAACTAGGAATAACTATTTTCTGATGAACCATTTCGTTACTTATCATTACTTTTATTGTCGGCAATAAGAAGTAAACATCTAATAATAATTAAATATCTTTTCTATAAATGAATTATAATTATCTGTGAGTTAAATATCTCATTAAATGACATGAGTTATTTTGTAATGAAATTGAAAGTATTATAAATTGATTAAGATAGTTAAATTAACTATAGTTTTAATTTTTGTTCGCCACAAATATGAAATAAAAGATTCTAAATTTCATAAAAATAAATTTATAAGGAAGAAAACTGAAATGCACTTTATAAAATATTTTTTCCTTCAGTCAAGAACTTGTAAATAACTTTTAAGACATTATTGTAATTAATAAATCATGAAATAATGAAAAATTTTAATAGTACACATCCCGTTGTCAATTATTTTACTGGTATCACGGATGTTTTTTTTAAAAATACTCTTGCGTTTATGTTCAAATTTCATGCCAGATGGCTAGAACCAGAAATCTGCAAACTATTTCACGCATGGTATCAAGTGGTCTGATCGAAAATTTATAGGTGAAGCACCATAGAATTGACTATTAAATTAATTTTTTCAAATATTTTATATTCTTTTTATTTTTTAAATTTTATTTTCAAGCATATTTCGTCTCTTTTTTTTCGTTTATTGTTTCTTATGAAATAATTAAGACGATTTTATATATTTATATAATTTTTTGTTCGAAGAGGACTCCATAAAAATAAAAGAAGGAATATATATAATGATATTTATATGTAACTGAGAAAACCCAACTTAACTTAGATTATAAGCTTTATGTATCATACCTAAAAATTTTTAAAATTAAAAAAAATTTATTTTAATTTTTGAGTATGTTTTTTAGTTGGTCTTAAAAATCGTTCTGGTTCTTCTATAAAAGTTTTTGTAATTAGTGAATATTTTTCTTCGTTCTTTATCTTAGTGACGTACAAACCATGAATCAAGGGTCGAAAGTGTTCCACAGCATATTTTAGAACAATCGTAAAGAAATTTCGAATTTAAATGCCAAGAAAATCATTTTAGTTCATGTTTCGTTTTTATGAATAAGCAAAATTTTCCATAAAAATTTTAATATTTTTTGCCTGTGTAAAATGTGACTTTGAAAACATAAATAAAGATTAATTTTAAAGCTTTAACCTTAATTTAAGCAACGATACCTGTCCTAAAAAACTATTTAAATATTTATTTTATATTTAATTATAAAAAACTTTTAAAATCAAGAAATACAGACAGTCAAAACTTCATTTATTCAATAATTATTAAAGAATTATTAAAGAATATTATTTTTAGCCTTTATTGCATTTTACATTATTTTATACAGGACCGCCAAAAATCTTTTATTTTTTTAGCCTGTTTCAAGAAAAATTTTCTCATCACTACTTTATTTCATTGAATATATTCTTTTAACAGTTTTCAATTTGGAATATTTTTATTAAATCACAATTGAATGCTCCATTTTTAAAAATATATTAACATTTTTTTAAATATATTAATGAGTTCACAGGTGTTCATGGCATCTGCTAATTCAAATTTATAATTTGAAGCAGGAAAATCAAACAAGATAAACTTCTCAACATATTTTTATTTATGAAAAATGCACGTTTGTCTCTTAAATATTTTCCGTTCTACGTTTTATTCTGAGTAAACATTATCTCAGCCATAAAACACAGTGTAAATGTTTTCAGAAAGTATCAATTCAAGCCTCAAAATTTGGTAACAAGTGTCACCACTAGATGGTGTCATTATGAAATGGCTCTCACATTTGGGGACTTAGCGTGTTTTCAACGGCTTAGTTACCAATATTAGAATGAAAGAAAAGGACAAAAAGAAATCACGTCTATATTGGAATGAAAAATTCAGAAGTGTACATAAAAAAACTTACTGACACTAAAAAATTCAAAACTAGGAATCTCAGGGAAATTCTTAGACTTTTGTCTCATATATTATGTAAAGTGTTTTAAAAATGTACTGTCTAAATTTTTCTTTAGTGTGTTTCTTTCTGAGTTCTTAATAAAAAGAATATTGTCTGTACTCATTCAATTTATTTTTTAGTTATTAAACCTGAGCTGAATGATATAACTGTATAGAAACTATGCATTTATAAATGATACATAACTTAATAAATAGATCATTACAGTGTATCTCAAATGATAATCCTTATTTCGATATCTTTCTTTAGGTTAACACTTACAGAGAACGTCGAGCACTTGCTCGTTTTGTAATTAAATCTAATATAAATGTAGGATGTGTATATAAATGTAGGTGCCGACTATTGATATAGACTAATTATAGAAATTGCTTCTAAAAACGAATTTATATATAAAAAAATTAATTAAACTTTGATCAGTAGGTAGAAATTAAAAAAATAAAATTTAGAGATTTTTAGAATTTTCAGAACCAATTAAAATATGGAATGGATCACCTTCATGCATTGCTATGGCAACGTGGTCATGGTTTTGAACTCGTCACCGGCGTTGTTTTTATTAAGTCGTGGGTTTAAATCATGGTTCCATTCCGCGGGGAAAAGTGATTGTTGCACGTTCAATTTTTCTATTATAGAAGTCCTTATGTTGGCATGGTATAAAAATTTAAGAGTGAGGAACCATATGGTGTCGTCCTTGTGTGGTCCAAGTTTACAAAGTTCGACGTCATTAGT
>BMAV01006059.1:0-39878 GCA_019973955.1 Trichonephila inaurata madagascariensis
TCTTCTTGATGACTGGTCTTTCAACGGCGTCCTGAGCCTGGTCACCGTATAAATGACGTATCGTTTGTCCAATGGACCCAACACCTCCTCACAGTAAAATCAGAACGTTTTAGGTGGCGAGCTATTCGCCGAGCACACCTCATGACCGCCAAGCTTAACAAATTCGCATGGCAAGTACTTACCTTTTCAGCTGCAGTGCTTACCGATGGTGCGGGTAACGAAATTCCGAGTTCTACAATCCACATTAATATAGTTAATATTTTTTCTATTTTACAATTATTTAAACATTAATACAAAAATTTGTATCCAAGCAATTAGAAATATGTTGATAATTACCTTTTTACGACAGATAAAAAGACGTGTTTTCGTTGTATTTGAAAACAAAGCTAGATTTGCCAGCTGAAAGTAAAACATGGACCACGACCATCGTCTGTTGATGCAAAGTAACACTTCACACTTTCCGCAAACCGGCTCAATCGTTAGATTCGTGATTTTCTTGCTTGTGACTATTCCAGAAGCAAAAACGTATAAGAATATATAACCCGCGCGATCGTGCGGGTTGGGCGTTAAAGGTTTATCGGATGGGCGACATTTGTTATTATTTTATGAATAATGCTAGCTTGTCATTTTATGAATTTGAATTAAAATGATTTTCGATGTCACCTTCTTTTTCTTTTCTTTTAGGGTGTGCATATATTTTTTATAACTATTTAAATTTAATATTGTTTTGCATGAATTCAAAATAATTAAGGCCAAAATTTATATGACACTGTTGTTTTATTATAGTATGTGCTTTTGCGAAAATAATTACTCCGCCTCTTAGAACTTGTTCTAAAATAATTACAAAAAAAATTGATTTTTTAAAAACCAAGTTTGCTAAAAAAATATTGAAGTACATTGACTGCTAAGAGAACCTTCTTTAGAATTTATTGGCCAGAAACGAAATCTCGTTATGTCTAAAAAAGGATACTGTTGTGGAATTTTTATACGTTTATTTGCTAAGCTCGAAAAAAGTATACACCCCAAAAAAAAAAGCAATCTCACTATGTTTTAAACTTAAATTTTTTAAAGGAAGTAAAAAGAAACCCCCCCCAGCTTATAAAAAAATTTTTTGTTTTGGAGCTATTTATGTTTTCTTCTGGAGAAATATTTTGTAACAACAGAGTAAAGACTAGCATGAGAAGTGTTAAAAAATATGTTTATATACCAAACGAATTCCTTAATTAATTTGGTTAAAGTATTTCACTGTTCGAAACTGTAATTTTGGAAAAAGTTATAAATAACTATTTTTTTATATATTTAGTGTCGCTTGAATTTAACTATACATATTTAAGAACTATTTTTTCGTATTATTCATGTTACAAGATATTGAAAAAAAACATATATTGAACAAAATTAAGCTTATTACAGTACATTTTATTTGCATAGATGAATATATATACGTGTATTTAATAAAAATCAATGAAGCAAAAACATTCACAGGAACTTAATGAAATTTAACACAAAAATTTCCCCAAGTGTTTTGAAAAACAAAACACTTATTTATTTTTGGAAAATAATCTGGTATATTCTTTGGATTGTCTTTTTTGTCATTAAATGGACAACAAATTGTTTGAAGCCATCTTTTTTATTATACATTTCACCATTGAAATGTACGTCTAAATAACAGGGTATACTTTTCATGATGTTCCTCATTTCGAATGATATGGGAACAGAAGCTGCATTATGCATTTCATTTTCATTGTCGGAATCAGCATCAATTATATTTTTTGAGCTTTAAACAAACTCTGTAATGTCTTTGTCTGCCTTCACTGTGGCTGTACTCACATTATCATTATCTACTGCAACGAATTCTTCCATTGATGTTGCGCATCTTATATTACTAGGTGGGGTTCAGTGGTTATAACTATAACTAACAGTAAACTATGTCACAACTAGAAAAAGGGGATTCCACCAGCCATTATTCTCTTTTTATGCCTTAATGTTGTTCTTTTTTTTCCACATATTTACACTTTTTCAGTCATGAATATGAAATCTAAATTTTCTAACATAAGCTTCTAACGAGTGAAGAAAAACGTACTCTACATGCTGTTACAGTAACAACAAAATCTTTTAAAAATTTTTTTTAAAAAAAACTTTTTTTTTTTTTTTAAAAAAAATTTTAAAAAAAAAAAAAAAAATTAAAGTTTTTTTTGGGGTTTTTTTTTTTTTAAAAAAAAAAATTTTTTTAAAAAAATTTAAAATTTTTTTTTTTTTCAAAATTTAAAAAATTTTTAAAAAAAATTTTTATTTTTTTTAAAAGGTTTTTTTTGGGTTTTTTTTTGGGTTTTTTTTTTTTTTGGGAAAAAATTTTTAATTTAAATTTTTTCCTTTGGGGCCCAAAAATTTAAATTTTTTCCCAAAACCCCCTTTTTTTTGGGGGCCCCCTTTTTTTTTTTTTTAATTTTTTTCCCTTTTTTTGGGTTTTTAAAAAAGGAATTCGGGTTTTTTTTTTAAAAAATAAAATTATCAAACCCAAAAAAAATTTTTTTTTCCTTTTTATTTTGGGGGGTTTTTTTTTTTTAAAAAAAAAAAAAATTTTTTTTTTAAAAAAACCCCCAACCAAAAAAACCTTTTTTTAAAAAATTTTTTTTTTAAAAAATTTTTTTTTTTTTAAAAAAAAAAAACCCCCCAAAAAAAAAAAAAAAATTTTTTTTAAATTTTTTAAAAAACCCTTTTAAAAAATTTTCCCAATTTTTTTAAAAAAATTTTTTAAAAAAATTTTTTTTTAAAAAAAAATTTCAGGAAATTTTTTTTCCCCCTTTTTTTGGGGGTTTTTTTTAAAAAATTTTTTTTTAAAATTTTTTTTTTTTAAAAAAAAAAAAAAAAAAAAAGGGGCCTTTTTTTTTTTTTAAAAAAAAAACCCTTTTTTTTTAAAAAAAAATTTTTGAAAAAATTTCTTTGGGAATTTTCTTTTTTTTTTTTTTTTTAAAAAAAAAAATTTTTTTTCCCCAAAAATTTTTTTTTCCCCCCTTTTTTGGGTTTTTTTAAAAAATTTTTAAAAAAAGGGTTTTTTTAAAAAAAATTTTTTTTTAAAAAATTTTTTTTTTTTTTTTTTTTTTCCCCTTTTTTTTTAAAAAAATTTTTTTTAAAAAACCCTTAAAAAAAAAAAATTTAAAAAAAAATTTTCCCCAAAAAATTTTTTTTTGGGGGGCCCCCCCCCCCAAAAAAAAAAAAAAAATTTTTTTCCCCAATTTTTTTAAAAGGGTTTTTTTTTTTTTAAAAAAAAAAAAATTTTAAAAAGGGGGTTTTTTTTTTTAAAATTTTTTTTTTTTGGGGAAAAAGGGGGGAAAAAATTTTTTTTTTTTTTTTTCCCCTTTGTTTGTTGTGATTGGAAGAAACGTACGATTTCATGAATATTTTTTGGGTTTTTAATGGGAAATTTTTTTGCTTTAAAAAAAACGATAATGGTGAAAAAAAGGGTTTTTTTTTTGGGGGAAGCCTGGAAAATTTTTTTCGAAATTTCCCTTTTTAAACAAAAAAGGGGACGAAAATTCTCTTTGCGTTTTTAACTAATGACAAAAAAAGGTTTTCTTTTTTTGTTCATTTTTTGTTATTTTTTAAAGAAATTGAAAGAGGGAAATTAAAGAGAATTTGGATCAGTTAGAAAACGGTTGGCTATCCCGGGAAGGGTAACCTTTAAAATGCCGAATTTTAATCATTTCGGGCCCCGGCCGTAAACTACGGGGTGGGGATAGAAATTTAAACCAGGGAAAAACTGGTTAAAACCCCATGACGAGGGGCCAATTCCTGAAATTATAATAATAATAATTGTTTTTTTTATCCGAAAAAAAAAGATACAAAAATAGTTTTTTTTTATTTTGGGAATTACCTGTTTTTTGTTTTTTACTATTTTTAAAAAAATGGATATTTTTATCATACTGTTTTTTTAGTTATTTTTTTATATATTAATTGGGGTTGTTGTTTTTAAAATGTTACCCAAAAGTATGTGACTCGCCAAAATTTGCCGTTTTGGTGAAAAGTTTAGAAATTTCATTTATATTTTTATTTTATAGCCCGTGTATTCAAGAATCCAAAAACATTTGATTTTTGTTTCTATAATATTTAGAAGCAAAGTTATAGCATAATTAGTAAACCGGAAAACTTTAAAAAACCCGGGAAACAAACCCCCACACAAAATATTTTTGAGAAATTGAATTAAAATTTTCAGAACATGTTTTATTTAGTTGTATCTGTGTTATGAATCAAAATCTAACTTCTGTGTATATTTTTTATTTTTATATATTTTCTAAAAAACAAAATTTTTTTTAAAAAATGAGATTTTGCAAAAAATTTGGATATTTAAAAAACTTTCAAAAGTATTACAAATAGTATAGTTCAAGCACGAAAATTTTGAAAGGATGTATAAATAGTATTCAAAATATTGATTAAATTTTTAATTTATTTATTAGAATTTTCCAATTTTATAAAATTTATTCAAAAAATTTCCCAATATATCCCAAAAATTTTTTTTAATTTTGAGAAATTTATTTAACTTGTTTTATGTCCCATCTCAAATAAAAACGTTTTTATTTATTTGAAAATTTGTATATTTCAAAAAAAGTGCCCTGAAGGTAGTCACATACCTTCATCTAGAGCATGAATTATTATATCACCCAACGTATTTTGCAAAAAAAAAAAAAAAAATGCTTTATTATTTTTTCCGAACCGCACAAAATTTTATTTTTATCAGATGGGGGAAATTCCCCCTTAAACAGGGAAAGTGAACATGAAGGGGTTTTTTTTCTAAGGAAAACTGTAAACTAACCCACTTTCCCTCACTATAAACAAACAAAAAGAAAGGGTCCAGAAAGAGTTGCACGTCAAAGTTATGAGTGAGTGATTTATCAAGATTATTCATCAACTACAAATCATATTTTCACTTTTGTTTGTGTTGCAGATCTGAGTTTTTCTCTTCCTCTTTCTTTTTAACAGAAAAACCTCAAATCAATCCATTTGCCTTTCCAAAACGACTCGCAGAAGGGAACCATGTCATTGTGACTTGCAGTGTTCTGACTGGCGATCCACCTATTACCATAAGATGGTTAAAGGGATGGAAATTTTTGAATAAGAAGTTTAAATAAAATAACATCAATGGGACATTTTTCCAATTTTTTCAATGGGTTGGGAGAAGCCATAACGGAAATTATACTTGCATGGCAGAAAATGCAGCTGGGGAGTCAAATTTTACAGCAACAATGCTAGTTAATGGTAAGTAAAATAGTTCTAAAAGATTGACATTGATTAAAAAGGTTTGAGGAAAAATTAAAAATGACAATGGATATTTAATTTAATATTTTGTCTTAAAATATAAAGAAGAATATCAAAAAGTAATTTTACTCATTGGTAAAGTTTTTTGTAAGTACATTTAATATGATAATAAAATATATATGTCAATTTTTTTTTAAAAAAACAATTTGCATAACTTAAAAAATTTAGTACTATTCAGTAATAAAAAATGTTTTTTCCCCTCGAAATTTTTAAAATTTGAAAATTAAGTTGATTTAAAAAAAATTTATATGGCATGATCCAGTTAAAATGATTTTCATGGACTGTGATAAGATCCGATCGAATTTCTGTCCCCCATTGATTGAAAAATTAACTTTCAGGACTATATAATAACTAAACTCTATAACTATATACAAAGGCCGAATCAAGCTCCGGGCCCATCAGAATTGCCTCATTGAAATTCTGATAAAATTCTTTTTTCCATCGTTCGGCCTTCAAATATTTTTTTTATAATCTACCGAAGTTATACTTTTTAACTTCACTATTTTACCCGGGCAAATAGTATAATCACATTACATTATCTTGTCAACCTGATTGGGGATTAGAGCCCGACAGGCTAGGTGCTCTGCCGTCCCCAAACAAATTTCCCGGTCACTGGTCGAATGCCTTCAACCTGATCCTGTTTGTGTGCTTCTTCATACCAGCTCATCCACATTATCACCTGAAAATTAAATTTGTTTATTAAATATAACACATTGTTTCATCTCAAATATATTTTCAATTAATTCGAACAATAAGAAATCCTCACTGCCTTTCTATTTGCCAGTTAGAGCCTTTAGGATAAGGATATTAGTAGCCTAAACGACCAGTTAAAAAGATTTCCACCCTGTATGCCAGACCTAGTAACACCCCCTACCTGACAGGGATTCTTTTGACGATCTGAATCCTGTTAGCTGTAGTAGATAGTCTGCAGTTTCTTGAAAAGTAAAACATGCGAAGCCTTCAGGGTCTGTTCTTTTTCTTTTAGTTTCTGTGTATGTTAGTTTTCAGTGATGTGATGTGAACAAATGTAAATATATACCAAACCGTCCCATCTGCTACAATACGAATATATATTGTAAACACAATTTTAAAAATAAAATTCCATGAACTACATATATTCAAATATCTATTCAAATCTTAGCTTGAACTACATTGTGGCATGCTGTAAAGCAATTCTCTCCACGACTCTTTCTTTTTTTCCATGAGCTAACATTTATTTTCGAGAGGTGTTTACAGGATGTGAAGTTTACTTTCGTTTACACTGAATATAGCAACACATTTTAGCTTGCACTGAAGGTAGTAGAGATTGATATTTCAACAGCCTGCTCCAAAGAAGAAAAGTATGGTGGCAAAACAAACCAAAGTAGTTGAAATACGTTGAACAAGCACTGTAAGTTCAATTTACACTTATAACTTTCTAATTTCATAAATTCTTGTTTGAAGCTTTTATTTTATTTTCGTTTATCTTTGTTCAATAGATTCTTATTTTTTTAGTTAGAAACTGAGGCTTACTATTTCTTTCTTGTGCTACCAATTAAATTTCTAAGTTCTGTAACTGACACATGTATAGAACTTCAAAATGCTCTTCAAAACTGTAGCTTCTTTTTTAAATAAAATTGTTTTTAAAAGTTTCAACACTTTGAATTTTGCTGGTTGTAAATATCGGAAAAAGTTTTAATATGTAAAATAGTCAATATTTCCTTAGCTATTAGAGTCAAAACAATCGTACTATATGTATATATGCATGAAAACCTATAGTTTCATATACGTATTAAATATCACAACGTAGTTACAAAAACACAAATATTCAATGTAAATATTTCACATTTAGAGACAACAGCATAATTAAATCAAAATATTGAATTTCAGTAAAGTGCTGGGTAAAAATTAAGTCGAAGAACTTCCAGCATTTAATTATTTCCACTTTTGTTCCTTCAGTTTACAAAAAAAAAAAAATGCCTTAATAATCAGATTATGAAGAGGAAAATCTGAATTTACTTTAATTTTGAATCAAAAAACTGTTTACATTTTTATCCGGATTCTGAATACTCTTTCAGGAGAAAGTAATTTGATTTAATTATAATCAAATTGCGTAATAAATTTCAGATCTCTCTCACGTATGCAAACTTCACTTTGATTAAAAGATAAAAAATAAGGAAGAAGATGATGCTAATTTTTCTTCCTGACATGATGAGAATAAATCATTTGCATCGTGGAAGGAACTGGTCTTTATCTTCTTTTACTGGGGATTTATTTCTGAATGAAAGTTGTAGGAAGAACGCCAAAACCAAGTCATTACATGAAATCACTACTTAGAAAGAAAATAGCCTGAATGCTCATTAAAAACTACTAAGTCTCGGAGCTTTACCTGAATTAATTTCAACCAACGCAAATAAGCATGTCACACACAAATTTATCTGATACAATCTATGAAACTTCTAGGGTGTTATGTCGGAATCGCAATCAATTTTAGTTCCCTCATTGTGGTGATGAACTTAAGTATTCACATTTCGTTTTTTACTATTACTGTCTTCTATTATCGAAAGTTATTTTTTGATTATAGTTATTAATCATATAAAAAAGGTAATTTCCCTAATACTTCATAGCATACTTTCGACGGGTCTCTAATCATGGTTTCATCGATTTGTGTTAATGTAGAATTGAAACGAAACATTAGACATTACGCTCTATATGATTTCGTAATAATGGTATGCTTTCATAGTTGGTATAGTTCTTGTACATATAAAGTAAGGCCCTGGCAGAAAAATATACTTTTATTTTTATTTCAGAGCAATACGAAACAGGATGGAAATGAATTATATATTTTTCATGAAACTATTTGTTATGGAATACTAAGTAGATGAACTGGTTAAATACACTTTTGGCCATTTCAAATCTAACCTTAAAAGAAAGTAGTAGCCAGTATAAAAGCAGACAAATGAACAGACTTTTAAAACGATATATTTATCAGAGGATTGAAAACTACCGCTTTTGGTGTTAACAATCGCTTCTACAAGCTTTGTATTGAACCAAAAGCATCTTAAAATGCTTTTGATTGTTTTTTTTCTGAAACAAGAACCTTAATTTTCCACAAATTACCAGGATTGATCTAATGTACCAGTAGGACTAAAAGGGGACACTTTATATGCATTTCACCATAACTTTGCCATGTGACTTTAAGCCCTTTGGGAAAATTAGAAGAAACAGAAACGTATAAACTTAAAAACTCGATATTTATTAGACAATACATGTATGAAATGTTAAAAAATATTCTTTCGCTCACTAAGGAAGACGATGAAATCAGTATTATGCAATGTAGCATCTCACACCCTTCAGCATTGAATGAAAGAGACTTTGGATAACTTGTAGGGGTATGGCAACTCATGATGCCAAAACGCAATACTAAAATTAAACTAATGTAGCAGCGTGGAATGTACGTCTGTGTGTGGCTCACTGTGTGTGTCGTCAGTTGCACGTTCCAGTTGTGATCAGGATAACAACGGAAAAGGAGAAGAAAAAAAGGCAAATGTCAGGGAGTTCATTTGTTCTTTTGGGAATGTGACCAAAGGCAAGCTCTAGAAAAAAGTTCAAAACTTATAAGACTGGCACTATATATTGGAAATCCAATACCACCCCAAACCAAAACTTCTGCGAACCACTTTAATGATACATAACCAGCCAATCTTCATAGTATCTGTAGATTCTGGTTCAACCATCGTAGTATTACAAACAGATGCATAAATTTTCCTTAAGGAAAACAGCATGCTATTTGGTTGCCAGCGTCTGCTGTTCAATGAACAGCTTTGGCTTTGAGATAAAGCTAATCACACTATTGCGCATTACAACCGTTATTGTAATGCAACAAATCACGTTTGTTGGGAAATGGTTCCTGAGTGACCCATCACTATCAAGCGCACAATTTGCTTGTCATCACGCATAGTAGTGCTATGGAAGTGGTGAAATCGGTGTCGTCGGTCACTTCCTACACTTTCCGATTATAATCGCATCATTTTTTTCTGGGTAACACCCAAAGATTCCGATTTATAGGATAATATGCAATATTTTTTGGCAAAAATTTTTTTTTCATAACAAACTGAGAAATGTCCTTGAATGACGCTCGAGTTTTTCATAAGCATACTGAAGATGCTTGCATGATACAGCCGTTGAAAAGAATTTAAAATTCTCAAAGTGTTTTTGTTTTCCTTGTGGTATTTTTAGGGTTGGGGTCCTATCTTGTGCGCTTGAACTGAAATTCATATTATTTGCACACATCTCTTTTGCAGTATATTCATTAAGAAAATTCTACGTTGTTTTATTGCTTTCTGAGTGATGTCACGTTTTGGATGGCCAGCAGTGTGCATATGTTAAATATAAAACATTATTACATAACTACTGTAGTATTTCATTCACTGAATAGTTTTTATTAATTTTTCTGCAAAGATTTGCTGTGTATAGTAATTATATCATGACATTCAAATCTTAAAATGACTTTGTAGAAAAATAGCTAAAATTAATTATTTTTAAAAAAATCAATATTAAATTAACAACTCGTACAGAGAAAACAACTATTATTATTTTTTAATCTTAAAATGGTGATTTATATCGATCATAAGCTTTTTTTGTGAATTTTACTGTTTTTAAAAATTTTGCTTTTCGAAATATGTTTTATTCATAAATGAATTTTGCAAGTTTTTTCAACTTCTTAACTTTGTACTGAACGTAAAAATAGAACTTGATGTATTCTAGAGTAGCAAAAGTTTCATAAAAAGCGATAAAAAGTTCCTTTTAAAAGAGAACTTAAATAAAACTGTAAAAAATCTAGCATTATATCACTGAAATAATTTTTTTAAGACGCATCAAGAATAGTTGATACAAAAAAGACTAGAATCAGTAACTAACAAAAAAAATTACTGCACAATTTTTGATACGTTACGTTAAGTTTTCTGAAATATCGAAAAATGGTATATATATATACAATGTGTGATCATGTTCTCTCTAAATCTGCCAAAAAAAATTATCTTTTCCTTGCATTGCAATTTTTCAATGTGGCAAAACTTTGTTTGAAGAAACATGGAAAAAAAAAATAATGCTATCGCCCATCCATAAAGTTAATCGAAATCAATTTCCTAGAAGTCACATGTTTAAGTAGTAAATTTGGAAAAAAATTTATTTAGATGAAAAGAGTTAAATTTTTGGACCCCCCAGAGGGGCCCGATCCCTTTTGGGAAGGATGAAAAAAAGGGAATCCTTTGGGTTTTTCTCCAATGAGGATGAAGTTCTGTTATGTAATTTGGCACAAATGTATACCAAAACGAAGAACAAATTATATTTCCAGCTTACAATACTGATGAGATGTAAAATATTAGAAATACCCAGAATATATGTGTAAACATACTAATTAAAACTGCACAATCTTGGCAGCGTGTCTAAAATTTATTAAAATTAAGAAAAAGGGAAATTTCAGTCATTGAATGCAAAAAATGGAGTATAAATATATCTGAATATTAATATATTTAGTGTACCGTATATATATGTTTTTCAAAATATTTTTTTTTACTTTTTAAATACTATTTGATTTGTACTATTAGTGAATTTTAAGAATTGTTTCAAAGATATTCTTTTTTGTAATTCATTTTGATGAACAAATATATATTCGAATTTTACAATCTATTTATTGTTTAGACATGCATTTTTTAAATATATTCATGTGTATCCCAAAATTTGGGGTTTTATCAAAAAATGCTTGATTTTTTTCTATTGTTTGGTTTTTATTTTTTTAAATTAAAAAATACATTTCGTTGCTCTATGGACTTTTATTAATCTTGTAAAACACACTTCGACTGAAAAAAAAATACATATTTGTGCAAAAAAACATTCATTTTAATCTTAATAATATGTATGATGTTGCTAACGTTTACCAACTGTAAGCTTTCCATGGGATTTAAGGAAGGGAATGATTTTAAAAAAGATAAAATCTCATTGGGTATTATCTAATTTAAAAGTAATTTCTCGAATATTGTAAGAGAAGTATATGTAATATATACCAAGTACAACAATAGTTTGAATTGTAAAATTAAATGTTTTTATTTGCCTATTTAGTGGTGAATTACATTTTTCAGTAGAAAAATTTTAGCAGAATTTTTTAGCCTTTAAATATCATTTATCTTAAAGTTTTAACATTTTATTTAGAAAGAATTTTCGAAACAGACAAAATTTTAATAATCAAAAAGGCATAAATATTTTAATATGTTTAAGCTCTTATAAATTAATTCGATCAAAAAATTAGCAATAATCTAAATAGCTATGGCTATTTAGCATGCTATTATATTTCATTAGGAATCCCAAATACATATAAATATATATAATCATTGGCTTTTGTTCAAATGTACATCATGTGTGTAGTTATATTAATCTTCTCCATGTCAGATGCAGTGAATTTAATGATGATAAATAGCAATGAAAAAAAAGATTTCAATATTATTTTATAGCGTAAGATAATTCTAAATACTTTATTTAGATAGAAATAAATTATACTTAAAAGCGTTATTATATCTTATATATAAAGAAAAATAATTTGCAATTTATTAATCGAAAAAAGAAGATGGGAGTAGCATTTTTGAAGTTTACCATCATTATTAATGAATTCCGAGTAATATTTTTCTTTGGATATAAGCGTATTTAAGAGAATTATGTATGATTTGGAAAAATTATATCTTTCAAAACACCTACTATTATTCCTGTAACTGATTTGTTCTTATACATATTATTATTACACGCGCGAATTATATATAATTTAATAAAATCGAAATATATATATGATTTGCCTTAAATAAACTACTTAAAGCGTATGCACCGTTAAAAATATTCAAACGTTAAGTGTTGTTTTAAAAAGATATGCATATTTCAGCGGAAAATAATAAACAAAATACTTTATAAAACAAATTTATTCATTAAGATTTAAAAATGACGAAGTTTAAAGTACCTTGATTTTTTTGTACACCAATTCACAAAATAAATAAATAAATAATAATTATGTAACATTATATGTTTAGTTAATTAGAATAATGAAAAACAAATACATTGCACTAGCTTGTTCTAAAGTGTTAGATGCAAAAAAGTGGAAGAAACAAAACCTTTAATGAGAAATATTGATTCGTACTAGCATATCACTCTAAAACTCAAAACATATTCATATATCGAAGTTTAAAATCAAAAGAGTCTTCATTTTGGGCTCATTATCTTCATAAGTACTGAACAGTTTCTTATGGAATTATGTACGCACATAATTTGAAGAGTAATTTTGGAGTATATATGTATGTATACTATACTGTTCGAATTAATTGGGATAGAAATGTTTTTCTTGTTTGAGTTGGTATGCGATTACTAGTGATGTCCCAAACCACCTCAAGCCCGTTACATCTACCTCTTGGTAGTGAGACAGATCGACTTTGTCTATAATTTATTCGTTTTGGTGTATCAGAAGCTCAGTTGTGAGCCTTTCAGTGAACATTTCATCTTTTTCATTTCAATTTTGTGTTCTGTATAACACGTGTTACTTTTACTAGTTCAAAGATGGATATTACACCGGGTAACCATTTTAAAATAAATCGCTCTTAATGAACACATTTCTATGACTGTAAGAAATAAAACTACGGTGGTGTGATCCAATTAAGTATTTCAAGAATTTTAAGAACTTTTCAAGATTCTTGATCATCATCTCCAAAAAGAAAAGAAAATGTAGGCGAGAATGGAAAATTACTCCCAGAATTGATAAAATTTTGATAAATTTAATGGGTAATGATTGTGAAGTGAATACCTTAACTGTACGGGAAAGGATTCTGGGAAGGTGGCTTTAAGGCAACAAGACTGAGAGAAAATGATGAAAAAACGCTCAGCATGGGCTAAAAAATACCGATCATGGCCTGTTAACGACTGGAAGAAGGAGATTTTCAGTGATGAAACATTTATTTGTGCAGGGATGCAAATCAAGTGTAGTTTGACGAAGTGAAGCTGAAACTTTGTTCCCAGATCATATCCGACAGACTGTAAAACCCCTTCTAAACAGATGTTAAGGGTTTCTTTCACAACAAATGGCACTGGAAGCTTAGTTCCTTTTCAATACAAGGTGACTTCTGTCAAATATATAGAAATATTATGTAGTAGAATTGTTCCATCCAAGGAAACATTTCAACATGACTTGGCTCCTTGTCACAATTCGAAATTAGTCCATGCTTTTATGTGAAAAATATAATAAAAGTGCTCAATTTTCCTGGAAATTCCTCAGACTAAAATCCTATTTAAAACTTATGCCATATTCTCAAGAATCGTTTTGCTAAGATGAATTGCATGACAACAGAACAAATGATAAAAAGAAGATACTAGAGTGTTTTTACGATGACAAAATCAAGAACAGGTATGCTACTCCAGAAGAGTGAATAAGAAGACGTGTTGAAGAGCTCAGTTATGCAGTCAAAGATCAGGAAGACATACTTCACAATATTATACAGATTTTTCACTTTATATATTATATGATGATAAAAAAAAAAGCTAAGTTATTAGGAAAAAGAATTTTTTTCTCCATTTGTCCCAATAAATTCGAACAGTATATTATGTATGTACAGGTGCACTTACTCTTAAATTTCCTTAAAGCTGTTCAAGTTCAGAATTGCTACAAGTAGATTTAATAGTTATAATCTTATACTTAACAAATCTGGTTAAATGCTTTAAAAGATCATACGAGTTGCAATAAATAAACTTAATCCCGTTGTCTCACTGTTATAACTAAAAACGATAAAAAAAATTATAGATTAGACGTAAGATAAAGTTTTTTGTTCTATCTACAGTTTAGATTTCGAAGTGGATATATATGTATACAACCATTTCACTTTATATATATATATACACTAATTTAATTTTTGCCAGCCATTTACCACATGAATCTTTCAAACGTATTCAATTCACATGTTTTTACTTCTTAGAAATATTATGATATTATTTCTTCGATATCTAAATCCTTAACTCAACTTCATTTTTATAAAAAATGACGTGATATATGTAAATGCAGTGTACTAATTTTGCTTACAAAATAAAAATAGTGATAATGCCCATATTGACGAGCTATAGTTATCATAGAACATAAGATCACATTCCACTCTGAAAGGCAGATTTAAAACTCAAACACTGTTGGCAAAGCGAATGAATGATGCTAAAAGTGGCACAATCTGGTTTATTGTTCTGAGAAAAACTCACAACAAGCACTTAAAGTGGTGGTCATGCGTGTTGTATGCAAAAGGATCTCGAAGAGACTTTTGTATATTTCTGGCGTATTATTTTTGCCTTAAGGTATCCAACTACGTTCGGAACCGTGATTTTGAAAAAGCGTGTAAATGGATAATATTTATGATATTTAGTGTCACTTATAGATTAGAAAATGTATATAAAATTGTTTTAAGAATAGTATTACAATTAAAAATTATTTCAGTACTCTATTTTGACAAAAAACTAACATAGAATGACCCATTTTCAAAATATTCTCCTTTTGTAAAAAATGCTTCTATTATAATAATATTTTGCCTGTATAGGGCTCAGATCTCTGTACAGAGGATCAACTAGAATTTTTGAAATATATAGCTTAAAAGTGGATTTATCCATGTTTTACGACAACAGAGGGGAGAAATTTTAAGAAAAAAAACGCCGATAATTATTTCAATCGGTTGTAACTCTGAAAATAATGTGAATTTTTCAAAAATCATAGTTGAGCCTCTGTACAGTGGTCTGAGCTATACACAGGCAAAATATTATTAGAATAGAAGCATTTTTCACAAAAGAAGAACCTTATGAAAAAAAGGTTATTCAAAGTTAATTTTTTGCGAAATATTGTATTTAAATAATTTTTTTTTGTCAAAATGTCCTTAAAATAATTTTATACATGTATTCTAATCTAAGTGACACTAAATATCATGAAAATTGTCCATTTATGCACTTTTTTAAAATCACGGTTCCGAACGTAGTCGGATACCTTAAGGAACAATGGTACTCAGAACAGTATCTTTTATCGAGTTCACAGACGTCTCGTAAGCTAAAGCTTCCATGTGCCAGAAGAAAATGTTCAGTGGGCTTAGGTCCAAATGAATGAGCAGGTCAAACCACAGATCCTCCACGTCCGATTAAACGTGTTGGATATTTGTCATTGAAGAAGTATCAAATTACACCGCAGAATAGCGTAAACCACGTCTCTCTCTGGATGGAGAGCAGAATGGCCTGCAATAGACCAATAGACTGGGAAGCACTTGTTCCAAGAAAATTAGCTATGTACTACGAATCAAACGATCTGGTAAGATGTAAGTGCCTACCAGTTAATCACTAAGAATATTTCCCCAGATGTTCACTGAAATTCTTTAATGGAGAAAATAGAACATTATTCTTTACAAGCATTCATTGCACAAGCTGTTCTGAACGAATACATTTATTTGCGTATAATTATTGTATATTTTGCTCATGGTAGGAGTATATGTATTATTCGTGTAAAATATGCCCCGCCAATTTTAAAGAAATGCCTACATTGTATGTGCCAACGCTGGCGTACTTGTAAAAGTATTGCAACAAATCTCGTCAGGACTCGTTTTAGCATTTCTGGCCTTCGTGTTTTTCGCGAATGTCCTACATTGCTGTTTCAGATGAAAAAAGAACCGATTTCCAGCAGTCATCTATCAACACTGGTAAAATTAGAATGACTTTGAATACAAAGCGTTGGAAATCACTGCCTGTACTGCCTTAGTGTTTCACATGTATTCCGTTTTTGCTTCAGCGTATCTACTTCTCATGTGTAATCCAATATGGTTTTCATAGATTGTTTTGGATAATGTTACCAAAGTATTACTTTAAAGCTGTTATTATGTGCGCGGTTTGTGTATGGTAAAACTTGCTTTGAGAGACTTTCTGATGAATCAACTAGAGTAAATACTACTCCTTCTCACTGAAAATTTGCATCCAGTAATTTTTGATATCCTTGCTTAGAATATATGCTACATATGCATATACATAATGACGTTAGGGTGGATGACTTATTTTCTGAACAATAAATCAGGTTATGCAACTTTTGATATCGTTCACTGTATACTATCCCTCCTCTTATTGTGAAAAATAATTTAGATTCACCCTATTTATATACATACATATATAATATTGCGTTATTATTTTATATTTTTCCTGATGAGGAAAATACTTGACAGTTGTGTCGATATTTATTTAACAATGATTGCCAGCAAAACAATAACTTACGAATTATTTTGTTTTTAAAGTTCTTCGTATTTCTAAAGAATTGTTTGAGTTTAGAAATAAAATAAAAAATATCTTTTCAAAACGAGGTTATTAATAATATATAAATCTGTCTTAAACATATTTAAAGAATTATTACTTATAAATAAATACACAGCAAGTTTTAAATAAAATGAAATTATATAATATCTCTCTCTCTCTCAGAATGCTAATTCTTATTCAAGATAATTCTCATTACTCAGGCTCAAAATTTTTATATGATGAATTCGAAACTAGTGGCTAACTATTAGATTTATTAGATAATTAAGACAATTGAAAAGTACATTCTTTAATACATTTAAATTATTTTTATACGTTGATATTTATTTAAATCTGCTACGATAACATAAAATTTAGGTTAAACTTTTCAGAAGAGAACCAGAATATCCAATATCAAAACCGTTTAAAAATTTAATTTTGTTTTTCCTTCAATTTTTCTTTAGTTCCGTAAGGAAAAAAATCTAAAAGATATTGTTTTAAGCCTAATAGATCTATATTTCGTTTCAAATTTACTAATATCTCAACGATATATCTCACATACGATATCTCGATATTGTAGACAAAATTTAGAAAAAATTACGTAATATAGCCATTTCTAAAACAAGAGTTTGTGTTAATGTTATTAAATTACTTTCTGAAATCAAGTGATGATTTTAAAAAATCGCAACATACTTTGATAAATGTAACAAAATTTCCATCTAACTTTTTCTAAAACATATCACTATCTTTTCAGTATTTTGTGCAATGACACATAAAACAAGAATGTCATGATTCACTTTGCTTCTTATAATACACTTCAAAAACGTTTCTTTTATGGTGTCATTAGGACAAAACAAAATAGGAAAATTGCCGCTCTTCTTCTTGATCTTATTTAATACTCTTGATATGCTGTTGATATACTTTCCTCATTGTTGATATTTCTAAAAAGTAGAAAAAGGAAGTCTCAAGAGCGGATCTTTTCGATGTGCCTGCTTTAGTTCTTGCAAAGTCTACTTATCCTTGGTGACTCTACTACTAACGAGCTCCTCAGCGCCATCTGGTGCAAATACGAATATCTCGTCTTCTAACAGCAGCAGGTGCGTTTGACGCTGGAAACGATTTCTTGGGCCTACTTTATTTCTTTTCGCTCAACTCACGTCTTTTTTTTTCTTTCTGTCGTTACGTTACAGATTCGAGAATATGACGAAAATTTAGGATCGTCTAAATACCTTTTATCGACAAGTTCTCTTCCATGAACACGAACGCGAAGATTAAGGACCAAATCCCCCCACCTCTCCGTAATGATTGTGTTTCATGAAAAGGTCTTTAATTTATGGTTCTTGGGAATTGATTTTTAAATACTTTGAGCGGTATTGGCAGAATAATATTTTTCATTTGTCAAACAACTCGCTTGGACTTCAGCCAAATGTGGAAAGAATAGATCGCCGAAATCGAACAATGAGTTATTTGGTTGAAAAGGAAGGAAAGCACGTTGAGAAAGATTCCAATCAAACCACGAGTTATTAATCAAAATGTCATCAAAAGGCTGAATCAATATGGGTAGTTCCCTAGAATTATGTCATCTAAGAATGTCATGTTTTCATTTCGTCCGTGTATAAAAACTGCAAATCAGATTACATTTAAAATTTTCTGAATGTTGAAACATATTTTTAAAAAACATTTATAGTTTTACTTACAAGGAGAGGGCACGACTAAGGAAATTCATTTGGGATCGAGACTTGGTGTAATAGTAGTACTCTTTTAAGGTGTTCCCCCCTTAATGTAATTCCGTCGAATGGCCAGTAAATTCGGAGAAATCAGCCTTCGAAATTCATGCTTAGCTTTTATACAATTAAATTTTAATTTTCCGCAACGAGTTCGTAGCTTGATTGGTAAATCTTCTGCCTTTTATGTTGGAGGTTAGGGTTCGATTCCACGCGATCAATTTTTTTTCTTCAATTCATTTAATTATATTTTTAAATTAAATAAATTTATTTGTGAGAGGTTTATTAAATTTTAAATGATATTTTTTGTAATTACTTTGTATTTTGTAAAATAAAAAAATTACTTTGATTATATAAATAATTATATTAAATTTTATGAATATATTTTATATTAATAAATAATATTTATAATAAAATATATAATAAATATTAAATGATATTTTACAAAAAAAAAATTAATTGCAAATAGTTTTATAATGTGAAATACAATATACTATAAATAAAATAATTTATAAAATATAATATTATTATTAAATTAATTTTTTTATAATTAATATAATAAAAAATATGTCTTTTTTATGTTATCAAATTAATTATTTTACAATTTTATAAAATATTTAATAAGTTCTTTTCAAATAAATTTATTTAATTTCAAAAAGTTTATTTAAATAATTTTAATAAATTTATTTAAATAATTTCTATAATAAATTAATAATAATTTCAATAATTTTAATAATAAATTAATAATTTTAATAATAAATTAATAATAATTTTAATAATAAATTAATAATTTTAATAATAAATTAATAATAATTTTAATAATAAATTAATAATATTTCTTATTAATACTAATACTTAATAATAATTAATTAATTATAATAAATAGTGATTAATTAATTATAATAAATATTAAGTAATTCATTAATATAAATAGTGATTCATTAAATTAATTTTAATAAATAATAATTAATTTATTAATTTTAATTATTAATAATTTGTATTAATAATTATTTTAAATATTTTTATTTAATAACTATTTTTAATATTTTTAATTAATAATAATTTTACTAGTAAATTATTTAAGTTATATTTTTTAATTTTTTTTTATTTTGTAAAATTCAAAGTAGTAAAACTAAAAATATCATTTAATATTTAATAAACCTTTCATAAATAAATTTATTTAATTTAAAAAAATAATTAAATGAATTGAAGAAAAAAAGTTGATCGCGGGGAATCTAACCCTAACCTCCAGCATAGAAAGCAGACGATTTACCAATCAAGCTACGAACTCGTTTCGGAAAATTAAAATTTAATTGTATAAAAGCTAAGCATGGATTTCGAAGGCTGATTTCTCCGAATTGACTGGCCATTCGACACCCTAAAAGATTATTAAAAGTAACACCCTATTACACCAAGTCTCGATCCCAAATGAATTTCCTTAGTCATGCCCTCCCCTTGTTAGTAATTTTGTGATTGAAATTTTAAGATGTGCCGTTGTTTACATTACAGTATGACTATTAGCGATATCTTTAATATATTAATTACGCTCTAAATTGCCTTTTTAATATTGATTAAAATAGCAAATTTGTACTGATGGAAAGTGTTTTCCTCAATGAATAATTCTGTAAGGATTATTTTATCATATCCTTCCTAAATAAAAACTTTTTTTCATTTCTAAGATATCTCTTTCAAACGAAGGTCTAATATTAATATTTCTATTTTTTTCGCAGTTCCACCAAGATGGCGAGTAGAACCAGTAGATGCAACTGCTGTTGTAGGCGATTCTGTTGTTTTTGATTGCCAGGCAGAAGGATATCCACAACCATTAATTCGCTGGAAGAAAGCCTCAGGTAAAATTACTCATAAAGTTTTTTTTTTTGCAAGATATTGCACTTCAATTAAAACTAAAACCCGTTAACTTCCTTCCAATTGCAGTTTATCAACAGTAAATTGTATTCCATTTACTTTGAAAATTAATAGATAATTACATTTCGTACTGTGATATCATTTTTAAATGCGTAATTCATTTATTTCAAGTCTACAAACCATTTCAATTTTAAGAATTATATCCATTTCTATTATTTATGATTTTTTTTTGTTTTAATATCTAAATTATCTTTAAAATATATTGTTTTTAATACCATTTTAATCAGAATTTTGCTTCAAACAAAACACAGTCATTGCATTTTTTAACTCAATTGAATTTTCATACAATAAAATAAATGAACATTTTAATCTAAAAAAAATTTAACATTTAAGAAAGTAGCTTTTATTTATGAAGGTTATTTAAGATAACTGATTTTTTTAAAAAAATAATAAATATGCATGAATCTAGCATTTCTTAAAAATCGTATATTGCACAAAAATAACTTCAGTGATTTTTATGTCAGGCTGAATAGCTAAATAAACTAAATTTACTACTAATTGCATCAGTAATTTCGATTGTTAAATACCTTTATATGTTAAATTATTATTGACTATTATGCATGTATTTTTCAAAATTAATCTTTTTTCTTTGTTTCCCATATTTAACACTAGATTGCCCAAGGAAGTCATTTTGACTGCTTTTGAATTTCATTTAGCAAAACGATTATATATGTAATGTACAATTTCTTAGAAATTTCTATAATATATTTTTTTCCTAGTGAAGTAAATTTTTTATTGTTAATACTTACTAATAACATGTTATATGACTGTAAATATTATACAAAAAAATTCTAAACAAATTTCTTTACACATAAATCATTCTTTCACAATGCAGGCATTTTGATTGCTTTTGGGCAATCTAGGTATATACTAAGTTTTGGTTTTTCTAGTGTTAAAGAAGTAGTTGAAAAAATTTTTTTGAATTATTTTTTCACTGCTTCGATTCATATCTTATCACCAAAGTTTTATTTTACCCTCAAGGTTGGATCTCAATAAGATAAATTCATTTTGTTCTTAATTACTTGTATTGCATTTATTTATTTATAATTCTTACAATTATTATACTTTATTAATGTTCGAGAAGCTACGTTTGCTTATGATAAAGGAGTATTTTAGGTGCTAAGAAATATGAAACGATATAGTAATAACTATTACCTTATTGGTTGATAAAACATTTTATCCATTTGACTAACCGAGTGAGCATGGTCATCAGCTCGTGGTCGACGTTGTCAAACTGCAGGTTCAAAACCTAGTGCTACTGAAGATCCGCATTCTATAAATGCTGATGCTCGTTAAACCTGTCTTGGCATGATGTGGATGTTTGGAGAGGGGGCACCAGTTCAGGTGTCGTCATCATAGATCACCGTGATGTAAAATTACTAGGTGCATCACCAAAAACTATCGTGTTGCTTCCAAGTTGGACGCAAATTATATACAAATCAAATCAAAATCCATTTGATTTTGTGATGAACACGCACAACATACAAATTAACTGATATTCTAGCTAATACAAAAATAAACTGTATCCAAATATCACACACACGTACAAAAAGTATTTATAAATTGTTAAAACTAGATTTACTTCTAAAATTTTTGAACTTAAAATATGCCGATTTTAATTGAATAAAACTAGTTTGCTGTGTCGCTAGTTGCTTTGCAGAAGTTAAGACGGTTCTTTAAAATCAGAATAGCTAGGCATGTGCAATTTGAGGAATCATCAACGTCAAGTGACCATAGTTTAAGGCTACAAGTAGTTCTGTTATTTATAGGCATTTACATTGTTCCAAATTTTCCAATAAACTCTTCAATTTTGATACAGAGAGAGAATCTCCCTTTAATGGAGTTAAATATTTATTGGCGTTCAGAAATGTACAAATAATTCTGATTTTTGAGCAAAGTGCAATAAATGAGAAGAAACTTTAAATGATAATAAAAAATAACAAACATATTTTAATGCTAAAAATAAAAATATAATAATAATATTCCTTATAAAAGCTCTACAGTATCAAATTTATTGGCAATTTCACTAATGTCAAAGAAATATCTAACGTATCTTATATATTGTAATTTATTGATAAATATTGACTTTCTCTATTTTCTTAGATTCAGTGATAAAACTTAAGATATAATATGCTACTAAGTTCTCATCCTTTTAATGTAGTGAAGTTAATGTTGTATCAAATAGCTAAATAAATAAGAAACCTTATATACAAATATGCAAATGCTTAACCGTGTTGAATTTGGTTGGTATAAAGTATTCTTAAAGTCAAGTGACGAGAAAAGTGAATGAGATGAATTTTAGTAAAAGCGTTAAATTTTAATTAAAAGCATACAAATTATATTTATTCTTTTTCTTAAAGCTGGTTTCATTATAACTGTTCCAGCAGTGTTACGATATTTTCTCTTCACACTCATTCAAAGTTCGTTAATTACTACAAGTTTCTTCGTTAAGAGAAATTATCTGGTTAATGGATATTATATTGTTTAAAATATGCAAGATTTATAAATATTCGAGTACTTCCTACATAATTTTAATAAATTATATCTTCTCGTAAATGATACAAATGTTTCATTTTAATATATAATTTTAATAGATTCTTATGAAAAGGTGAGATTATATAGTAAGTAGATTTATGGAGTGTTGTAAATTCTAGGAAAATTTTAAAATAAATCAAACTTATATACTTTGAGAAAATACTTTACATGAAAGTTTAATTTAAAACTCTAGAATACATTTATTAAATAGATTAAAGGAATCCACTGACCATTATTCAAAGTTAAATGGTGGTTTAACGAATGTTTATGATTTATTACTTCTCTGAAACACTTGGAACTTTTTTTCTATCATGGGAATAATTTATTAATTTCCCGATACTTACAACGTAGCATATGGATTTAAAAACAAAAAAGTCATTTCGAAAACTGGACGACGGTAAATTTTTAGATTAGGAACTAAGCAATATACTTCCTACATTATATTAAAACTTTATGGATTATTATAATTAAAAATTGAAAATAACCGATTTTTTAAAAAAATATGATTCGAAAATATTGCTAAGAATGGAAGTTAAATATTTACAATTAATTTAATTAAATAGAAAAAGTGTTGAATCACGTACAAATGTAATGTTGTTGAAGTTTTTACAAAAATACTGAAAAGATGTTTGTCAAATATTTCGTTTAAATTAATCAATCTTTTATTTAAAAAGTAATTCCATACTTTTTCTTTTTATTTACTAAAATAAATAAAAGATATAAAAACTTAAAAATTTGAAAAGTAGTTTTGAAGAAAATATTTGCCAACATTCACATAAATTTGTTTATATCAACAGCTTAGAGGTAGACTTCGTTTGAAACATATTTAAGTAATCAGCATCTAGTTTGATATTTAATTATGGAAAATTTTATATTTTAATTCTTCCCAAAGTTCTATATAAAATAAAGGAATTTTAAAAAAATTTGTATTAACTTAGAAATTTTTTTTTTTCGTTCCAAATTAAAAGCAACATGAAGCTCAGAAAATAATACTTCTTATGAATGCATTAATCATTTAAATGCATATTATGTAATGGCATGTAAAAAACCCGAAAGATATCTAAACATTTTATACTGTGTTAAAAAAATAAAACCAATGCCATCAATGGAAATAAAAAAAAATGTTTTGTCTTAAGAATATATATACATTTAAAATAAAAGGAAAATAGAAATAATTTGAAATAAATTTGATTTTGCGGATAAGTATCTATAGTTTCTTAAAAAATAAAGGATACACCGAATTTCTATTTAAAAAAAATTGTAAATAATCATGTGTACACAATATATTATCTAACAAATTGTCAGCAACATACGAATCCTTTATATCCCGGTACAACTGATCGATAAAAATAATGCTATCACCTATCCTACATAAAAATCAGCTCAATTCTACAAAATTATAATTTTGAAATGCTAATACCTAGCAACTTTTAAACCAAAAAAAACACTAATGTACTCTTTGCTAAAATAATATAACGTGCTAACATTCAACTTAATAAGTCTTAAAAGGAAAATTTTCCGTTACATTATTAATTAGTTATTTTCAGAAATAAAACTGAAGATGAGCTTTTATATCCTTTGTTTTTAAAAACAAATATCCCATCCAGAAATGAAAACCAAACAATTATTAATTAGATCGTCCTAATAACACTCATTTAATTCATTTTAACATTATTTTTGCGTATCAAATACCTTTCAATCACGTGATACGTTGCACTCAATTTAAAACAGATACTTATTTGAGCAAGGGGAAAATATCGAAGGATATGAAAGGAAATTTAAATCAAGTTCTTACTGATCCATTGCGCTCAAAATTAGCTACATCGGACAAGACGTTGATGAATGATGTTTCCTTTGCAAAGAAAGCCGTGTTAAAAAAAATACTTAATAAGCAACCTACCCACCTTCGTTTCTTTATAAACATAAATTAATTGTTTGGATAACTTGTCAAAACTTTATGTATGGAGGTTTCTTAAATAACTATCTAATTCATTTTCTTTGAGATGTTACATAAAGGTGATTAATTAACTCCACATTGTTATCTGCTATTATTTGAGGCTGAATAAAAATTAAAAATATATTTCCTTTTTGATTTTAGCTAAATTTATTTTCGACTTGAACATGTAATAAATGTAATTTATACAAAGTATTTTTTTATGTAACCTCATGAGTCTTCATTGAAAGAGTTTGTTGTAAATAACATTCTGGCTAAGTATAAATAAAAATCTAATGTTGCAAGCTTTAATTTTGAAGTTAAAGTACAATGAAATAAAACATCTGCTTAATGAAGCCAGTTTATTTTATTCTTCCGTTTTGTTACATTTTTCTGTTCAAATCCAGTATGATTCATTATATCTAGGAACTACCAAACACTGCTGCTAAGGGTATTCGAATAAAAATATAAAATAAAATAACTCAACTCAATTCTAATAAATTGATATCTTTAACAGTACTTTATATTTTCATGTCTCAGGTTAGAAATTTTGGAATATGAGTGGGTCAGCTTATATACGGATCAACTAATCTTGGAAAAATCGCAGTATATGAAGAAAGTATTTTTCTTAAACATTTTTCATCAGCAATTTTACTATTTTAACTGTGTGCTTTAATAGAACTTTAATTCTAAAAGGGAAAAAAGAATCACGCGAATCCTTCTAAATAAATATCTGAATCCAAATTTTCGAATAGTTCGTTAAGCTCACATTCACTCATTGGGATGTTAATTGCTCATGCTTATTATACAAAGGTTTTCCTACAGAACATGAAGCATAGGTCGACGATCACGTGTCATATGAAAATTTCTCAGGTATCTCATTTTCCAACAAGAGAAAAAATGGCACAGAATTTCTGACTATCACAGGCAGTGAGATAACAAATGAAAAAATGCCTCAGCTTGCAGAGAGTTACCACACGAAAATAAAACTAGGGTCGTTGGCGTCTGACGTTTTACTTTATAGCCATTTGATTGGAAAATATTCCACATTTTAACTAGATTTTCCCCAACACCATGGCAATTTTTTTAAAATTGTAGAATTACAGTGAACTATTTTTTTCAATTCAGCTTATATACAGATTTTAAATTTGAGTAAACTTTTCAAAAATATTTTCACTTTCGGCTAATACACGGATAGGCTTATATTCGTAAATGTACGATACTTATGAAGAATAACTTGGATTATTTCATTAATTAAATTTTAGTCCAAAAAAGCATACATTTCATACATTAAGGTTAAGTATTCACAGGCAATCTACTGAAAATATCGTTAATGATGCGCATCTTTAATAAATATTACATCTTTAATGCTCTTTGTGTTGAAAAAATTATGTGTTTTTAATATATATGATTTCAGTTTCTATTTAACCAAAACTCAAATTTTTATTCAAAATATTTTATCAAACAATACTTTCTCCAAGTATAAATAAGAACTGATGTTCCCTATTTCTATCTAAAAAATTTACACACAAATGGCTGAGGTACCTTTACACTGCTAAATTTTTATCTTAGAAGGATTTTTTCACGAGATGTTATTCTCATTTATCATATCTTGGAGCTGCTTCGTGTCATATTAACTGCATCCCTAAAGCAAGATTTAAAAGGAAACATTCACTTACGGACTGCTCCCAAAACGCCCTCAAAAGCACTTAAACTAACTGGATCCATTTCCAAGGTTTTAGACCCATAGATGCTTTTGTGCCAGCCCATTCCACTTTAATCCTTAAATTCAATAAATAATCTCTAAAAGCTGGAGATGGTGATAAATTACCTTTCCGTAACAATAATCCACTCCACGTTGAATAAACTCAGTAAATTATATTCTAAGGTTCTAGAAGATGTATAATGTGTAAGAACAGTACGTCTAATATTCATTTTAAGAAAACGTGGAGGAATTGATAAATGACGATAGGTGATAGCTGAGTGAAATATTTCGTAGCACGTTATAAATTAATTTTTTCCCTCCATGAATATTGACGTAGTTTCTACTAAAAAAATTTGGTTTCATTGAAATATGAGAGAGTGTCTACCTGATAATGTGAACGGATTGCGGTTGAGGAAATTATGAATGCAAAAAAGAAATGCTTTTCAGATTTCTTTTCTAACAAAAACGTATTGATTAATATGTAATTCGTGCTTTTAACTCGAAATCACAACGATAGCGAATGAAAATAATGTACAAATAAGCTTTCAAATGACAAATGGTGTTTTATCAGTTAATTATTTTTAAGCTATCGAAAAGCTAATAACAATTTTATAAAACTTAAGTAATTCTTAAAAGAGCCTAATTATAAAATTATATCAACATGTAGAACTCATTAACGCAAAGCAAAATCACATTTAGATAGTTATTTTTGAGATGGCAAATCTGTATAAAAAAAATATGTATATAATAATGTGCTAAAATAATGGGGCAAAATTGCAAACATTTCCTGATATTTTATCCATTTGCTGAAAGAGCAACAGCAGTCCTAAAATAAATATAGTCATATATTTCTTAAAAAATATCATTAGATGTGATATTAACTATATTATATGAGTATTATAACAGTACAAAATTTGAAGTACTTCGTTCAGTTATAAAATTTTATATTTGCGTATTGATAATCACATTCAATTGAACATTTTCTTATTTAATATTTAAATAGCTAACTAGCTTTCAGATCATCTTAACTACTTGAGAATGCGCAAAATGCAAATTTCCCGTATTAATTCAACAAGTACTATTAAATATATTAAATAATTGTATTTATAAAAGGGATCCATTTATTTCCTTACGTGCCTCATTTTTCTAATTAATAATAAATTCTTCTTTATCATTTAAAGTTTCGTTGAACCATTTTTTTTTTCATTTTAATTCTTAGTAACCTTCTAATTACTTATTTACATTTTCTGTCACTTGTCTTTTCGGCCACTAGTAATTGATAGAAATACACTACCATAAGCAATTGCTTTTATCCGAAAAATAAAGCAAAATAAAGATCAAATGATAAAATGATTTAGATCAACTTAAAATAATATTCTACAGCTTTATATATACAATCTGTTACGTTTTAAACAACTTTTTTAAAAAAACAATATTAAAATATGTCTTTAAAACCGTAACGTAACGTACCTCCCGCATTGCGGGGTGGCAAGGATTCTAGGGGGCCTAAGCCCTTACTGATTCCAAGTACGTATTACAGTTTGTGGCCCAAAACCTGACTTTTTAAGGCGGCGGGCCCTAATATTCTGTTTTAAAAAGATTTAAACTAGTAAACTTTATTTACCACTTAAAACCTAAATGATTCAGCATTAATTTATTACACAACTTAGATCATTTATTTATTAGAAAGTTTAAAATATCAGTAAAAAAAACTTATTTTTTAAGAAATGCATTCTAAATAAAACTACTGTTTTTTCGTAACTTTTTTTACTTACAAAAAAAAAGAAAAAAATATCTAGATAATTCAGCATCGTAAATTCAAAGAGAACATTCGTTTATCTAAGGTTTAGGAACAAATAAAGTTAGGCTTTCTGTGGCAGAAAAATTCCGAAAGGAATAACCTCTTTTGAAACTAAGTTGGAAAAGAACGTCGTAGGTTTCCCTTTCACATAAATACGGTTTTCCTCCGGTCACAGAATTGCCCTCTGAAGAGTGACGTGTTTACCGGTTAGAGAGAGGTGACAGCAGGTTCATATCGAATGTCTAAGTAACCCTTCTCACTGTAAGGATAGTGGTTCAGGAGGATCTCTCTCAGAGTACACATAGGAGTTGAGATAAGAAAGTTTCTCCGTTCAGGAAAGAAGAAAGGAAAGTTAAAGGGTTAGCTGGAAGAGATATAAACATTTTTCGCTCGAATTATGCTGAGCCATTTATCTTCAAGAGAAAAATACCAATGTACCATTTATAGAGTTCCAGTACAGGATTCGGTATTTGAAGAGACTGATTGTTAGGGAAAAGTTTGAAAATTGCATTTGTTTTTCGTCAAAAGCATTAAATCTCATGCTAGGACTCTAAAGAGAGATATATTCAGCAAAGTGCTCCATGTAATTGGGAAGTTTTCTTTTATTTAAATTTTTTATTCTTAGATGAAATAAAGATATGTGCATGTTAGAAGCAAAACGAAAATCAACCAAGTATAATAACAGTTATAATTTAATGTACGTAACACTGATTTTGACCTTTAATTTTAAGAAATAAGCAGTAGATAAGGCGTATATAATAAACGTAAGATGAAGCTCAGAAAGCGAACCAATGTTTTTAATGACACATATTTTGCTTAGACCACATAGTTTTGTACAGAATACAAACATTATTTTAATTTTCAAAAGGGAACCATTATTAAATTTCAACCTTGTTTAACTTTTTTTGAATTTTAAAGAAAGAACGGTTTTATTTGGTTCTTAATTAGAACCATTCAAACTTCGAAAATAACTGGATTTCCATTTATTAGTGACAAGAAATAAAATAAATATTTATTACATTTTCCTTATAGAAAAGTTATAGCTATTATGTTAAACATTTTTTAATTAAATAAAAACATTATGAAATGCAATCTAGTGTCTTTTTAAACCAAAGCTTTCGATTTTTCTTCTTTATGACAGAAATTCCTTCTGAAACACAATGGGTTACATTTAGAGTGACACAAAATATGCCTAGTTAAGTTACTAAAGAAATTTAATAACGAAACTAAGAGATATAACTCAAACTATATACATTTTGCTCTAATAATGAAGAAAATCAACTGTTGCTGTTAACATTTGAACCCGTATGTTTTGCTGCAAGAAAATGGTTATTTCGTAGCTTGAAAAATCTCTACCAGTAAAGTTGTTTAATAAGATGACTCTGCAGACCTCCCCCCTTTTTAAAACAACTTGTAGATACTTCAGGTACTAAATGAATTGGATCTAATAAGACAAATTCAATAAAAACACATTCATTTTTTATATAAAACACATGAAATTCTTACCGTGTAATAATGGAGTAGAAAGGAATTCATTTAACAAAAAATTAAAAATAAACAGATGTGAAAAAATAACCATGACATATTTCCTCGTATGATGTAAACCACGCAGTGGTATTTGAGTCAGATGATAGTTTATGAGAGTGGTGTCATACGAATGAATGTTTTTTTCTTTTTATCTTGACATAAACAGGAGCACATCAATTATGATTATTGTTCTTTTTGTCGCTTGTGTCTTTGACAGACCATTTCTTATCTGCCAATTCTATCCTATTTTTGCAAATACTTTTAATGATTTATAGGAGAACTCACATAAACAAGTAAATTTATATATCATTTTAAAGAGTCTTAGGACTTAAATAAGATTGAGTAGTGAATATATCGTGCAAATTTTACAAAAAACAACCCTTACATAGAAATAAATAACTTTGAAGAGTTTGATCGAATTATTTTAAAATGAAATACTGTATATTTTGTTCCATGAAATACCTAAATTGTTGGGGACAACAGCTTTGCAGTAATTATATTAAAACATATTATAGTTATATGACTTTAATATTTGAAACCAAATCAGAGCTTTTTCCATTGTTTTTATTATTGCTCACTAAGTTATTACTCTTATTTAAAAAATTAAACAAAATAATATTTAAAAAAAAAAGTAATCTGTTCATGATTTACATGGAAATTATTAGAAAATAAAATCATTGGCAATATGTGTAATAAAACCCCATTTATTCACAAGTACCATCATTTGCTCGCATTTACCATACTTATACATATGAAAAGATTAAATTGTGAAATGAACGCGCGTAGCGTGCCATCCTTTAATAATCAATATAATCAAACTAAACTATAATTTGTTAAGCTCCATAAAATTACACAGTTGTATTTTACAATTTGAAGTACTTGATAAAAATATATACTATTTTTAACTCTATTAAATCAAATATAATATATATTATGTTTTTATATTATAATATGTGCTAGCTCTTACCTTTATTTTATATGTTATATCAAGCGTTTATATTTACAATATAGATCAATATTTTGTATTCTTTGTAATAATATGTTTCTGATTTTATATTATGTGAATTTTATTCTTCCGGAACCAATTTATCCTCCATTTTAAAACTAGATTTTTTTAACAAAATGCAAATTCTTTTACAAACAATAATGTATTTTATTTATTATATTTATAACTAAGATTTTAAGAGTGTCGACTATTTTATTGCACTCTCATATGTATGACACAAATACAAAATTTTCGAACATTTTATAAGGATTTGGTGCCTTTCCCATGTGGTTCTTAAATATAAATATTCATTTAAATTCTTCAAATTTACACATAATGTGTTTAGGTAAGTGAGGATCCTCAAGATATATTGCTTCCTATGCAACGTTGTTTTAAAAATTATTAACATCATTCTTTTGAATGTATGTTTGTGTAATAGTACATTCACAAAATGAAAATAAAACCTTCATTTCGTCTTGCCCCAACTACACACAATGATACTTTTATAAGATACTTTTCTCATTTTACGACTAAATTACTCTTAACAAATGCTAGCACGGAAATTTCTCTAATTTCCTGAAAACAATCTTCTCAGTTCTAACTCATGTATTTCCTTGCTCATTTCCTAAGAACTATGTTATTATAACAACATAATTTTCTGTTAATACAGGGGAGAACTCTGCTAGTCGCAATTTTAAGTCCATCATCAGCAATTACCACATCCAAACACTGGAGAATGGCTCTCTTAGTATTAAGGACCTCACAGAAGAGGACAGAGGTCACTATTTGTGCGAAGCGGCCAACGGAGTTGGTGCTGACCTCAGCACTGTTGTCAAGTTGTCCGTTCACGGTAGGTGAACATTTACGCTTGCTTCCGATTCTCATTAGTGCTAAATGTTAACTGTTGCTTCCCAGCCTGAGGTGATAATTAAGTTGTGGTAAGTAAATTTGGACTGCAGTGTTTAGTGAAACGTTTCCTGTTTTGATCACTTGAAATGAAATTTCTATCAAATATTGATTGATAAGTATTTAGATTTCTGTCTTAAAATATAGTGATTCATTTGTTTAAAAAGTACTACTTGCCCAATCTATTAAAATATTTTCGATTGTTAAAGAAGTTTGAAAAATATTTTTCACGTAGTTACATAGATTGATAAAAATTATTTAAAAATTTGATAGACTTTAATGTTAAATAATTAAAACGGCTTAATCAAATAGCTTCCTTGTAATTTTGTTTCAGATTTCCGTCTACTGAATTGATGACTTACTTTTTAAATTTCAATTTCCAATGCAATTATGTATTCTAGATAAAATGGCAGGGATATTAATATCATTTCATACAAAAATAATTTCATTTTGTTATGATATATTAAATTAAAACTATTTCCGTCTCACAGACCTACACTCATCGCAACAGTTTCCAATTTGTCATTTCAAAAATTAAGTTACAATTCATGCATTTATGGAAGTAATTATTACATTAATGTTGCGTAAACTAATTAAAACCATTTAATATTTGATTATAAAAACTAAAAAAGTGTTAAATTGTTACTATCAGCGCATATATTATTATTATAGAGTAGCATATCTGTATGAATGCGTTCTTTAAATATTGAGATTACAAGAAAAAAAGCAACATCATTTTCAAACTAGCAGTATATTTTTAGAAACGTACAGGCGACATCATACAAAACAACACAAGAACAAGGTTTTGACGAAAGAAGTGTTAACAATTTAAAACAAATGCAAGCGAATGCTCAGTAAGCATTCTCAGTTCTGTACATGATCAATACAACGTCGAAAGAGATTAACTTCCTAATATATCGATACGCAATACATCTTTCTTTAAATTTCTAATACAATTAAATTTTTGACGGAGGATGAACGCTCTAATTTGACCTTGACATCTCTTTGTTAACATGTGGCTCTGACTAATATACGAATAAATGAAAAATACTTCCCACATCAGCATATACAGGATGTCCTAAGACTATTGGGACAAACTTTAAGAACAGGTAGAAAACATCATAAGAATTCAAATCTGCATAGCAACCCATGGTCGGAAACGTTTTCTTTCGGTGCTAAATGGCGTTTCTCACAAGAGCATTGGAAGAAACAAACATACGTTCCCGCATTCATTTGAGCTGTCTTCGCCTGCAGAGGAGTATGGAACAGTATTACGAGCACCTAGCTGGCAGATAAGCACCTGATTTACAGATTAATACAGAGAAATGCTTAGCAGCAGAAAGATTGTTTCATGAAAGGAACCCACAGAAAGATGCAGTTTTGTTCCGTTAGGTGAAAAACAAAATGCATGTAAAATAGGGTTAATAGCTGAACTTTTTCTATGAAAGACTACATACCATTAAGATCTATAGCTTCTAAAAAGCCAATTGAAAAAAATAATAAATATTAATCAATTGAAACTAATACTTTTAATAAGAAAACTTTTAATTTTTTTAAAATAATATTTAAGAGATTAACTTATATAAAGTTCCTCTTATTTCATTATAAGCTGAAATATAAATGCAATATGTTTCCTTATTAGCTCTTCGACTGCCTATTAAAAGTTACATGATTCGCTCCCCAGTAAAACCTTTTCACATAGGCGAGCGTATGCGGCATATTGAGGGGAAAGGAAAAGCCGTAAATTATCAAATTTTTCTCTAAAATATGTAAATCCTTCACAAACACTGTCACTGTCATTTTATTACATTCCAAAGCCTTCGAAATGGTTTTATTGATAACAGCGTGATTTGCATTCGAGAAAGACGTATATATACGTCAAGGGCAGTTAATGCATTGACTTAGAGAAACGTATAACTACGTATTAAGAGGTTAAAATATTTGATGATTTTAAATTCCTTTCTTAAACTGGATAATGTTTTGTAATGCAAATGATACTTATTTTTAAAAAAATTACAAGTTGAAAAATACATTTGTTATCTATAATAACCCTAAGTAAATGAAATTTTATGTGTAACTTTTGATAGCAATGTAATAGGCTAAAATGTTTTTGTGAGTTTTGCTTCTTAATAAACCCAATATGCATATTTTAGTAATAATAGAAGCTTTACCATCCGAGTACTCTGTAGAGCAGTGCTTCTCAAACTTTCAATATTTGCGACCCAATATTCAATCATAATTTTTATCGCGCCCCCCTTCCATACAATATAACAATGTATTAAATTCAATAATACTATACTTTGATGATAAACCTACAATACGACTGTAACGTCATGTGCGTATATAAACGACTCGTTTTGCCTGTGCGTTATTTGCCCCGGACGTATATATGTGTCTTTCCAAAGTACGATCTTTTCTGTGAATTGCTATCCATAAAAAATTATTCCGAAGGCATTTGGAATGCAATTAAATGCACTTTGCGTAAGATTTACTTATTTCGAATGTAGAAACTTACTTAGAATGATGAAACTTACTTTTACTTAGAATGTAGAGAAACCAGCAAGCAATGATTTCTGCTCATTAACTCCTTTTCCACCCCCTCCCCCCCCAAACACCACATACACTCGTCACTTGTTAACCGGTGGCTTTGGGAAGTGAATCACGTAATTTTTAATAGGCATTATATAGGGACTAATCATAAACCGTACAAATCATTAAGATAAGTATTAATGTTTGCATATAATTTTATATGTGACTAGCCCATGGGGTCACTGGTAATTATTAAACTTGTTCTTAACTTATTATTGGTATAATTTAAACACAAAACGCATTGCGCAGTAATATATTTATAAGTGTATTATATCAGGGTAAGAAAATAATTTATTTTTATTATGTCAGAATTTTATTTGTTTACTTTCAGTAAATCGATTGATTTTTCAAATAATCTTTTGTTTGTTTTTTTCAATATGCTCGCGCCCCCCTCATAGGGTTATCACGACCCCTAGGGGGCTCGCCCCACAGTTTGAGAAACACTGCTGTAGGGACAACATTAACAACATAAAATATTTTTCTCTCTCTGCTTTCTTTCCCTTAACAACGCAATTTCCACTTCTAACAGTACACGTCCTTTATTCAATTGCCATTTGCGAAGCCAAAGCAAAGCCTTTCTAAAGTAAGGGGAAGAAGAAGTCTTACGAAAATAAAGGAAATTAAACGAGAGGTACAAAAAAGCATACAAAAAAGTTAAAAAAAAACGTGAAGGAAAGACACAAAAACCTCAACAAATCAGAAGGAAACACTAACTTCGAGGAACGATCGAAACTAATTAATCCACCCTGATTTCTTTCAATGAGTGCATTCAAGAAAAAGATAGATGAAACAGAAATAGTAGGGTTTAAGAGGGAAAAAATAGAGAAGAAAGAAAAATAGTCTTTTACTCTTAATGTTAACGACCTAATCATTTGGATTACAATTCCATCAAATAGTCATTAGGACTAAAGTGCTAGCCTTCAAATGTCACTAGCATCAGATACGATATAACATGGATACGAAGAAAATGTAATTAAAAAGAAGTAAGGAACCAGTGAAAGCAAAAAAAAATAATACTTAATGACACAAATTATGTTATCTTTGTGCCATTCTAAGGTAGGTGCGTCCTACATTCCGTAATTACCATTTCGGGAACTCGGAATGTGGGGTTTTTATTTCATTATCATCTTGAATAATGGTTTGGATGGGCGGAATTGTAAGTTTTATATGTGATGAAGTGCTAAAGAAATTTAATTTAAAAGTTTTAAATGAGGAAGAAAATTACTAAATGGGGTTCTAATAACTATTTTACTACTTTAAGACGTTTAACATATATGTTTAACCAAACTAACATCTGTGTGTTTGTTAGAAGTTTTTTTTCCCTAAGGTACTTAAATTTTTTGAAAATTTACTTTATATTCTGGATGTATAACGTGTACTTTTTAACACAAAAAAATTAGATCAAAATTACAGTGTTATACACTGGATACTAGAATAATAGTTTGAAAAATAACGAGAAGATGGGTATTAAAGAAAGACTGGAATTCCCATATGTACATACTGTTTATTTAAAGGAATGGCACTCCTTATAAACTTTCATGACTGTATAAAATGAAAAGTGTGTCATATTCGTCTTCCGTCAAATCTTCAAACTCATCATCGAATTTATTTTCATATTCATTATCACTGTTACTTTGATCCATAAATAAATAATCATATTCTATTCCAAGCAGGTGATTAGATATACTACATTTTTTAAAATGACTTCCGAATTATGCCAGGTTTAATTTCATCCCATGCTTTTATTATCCCCTCACACACTATTCCTACATTGGCAGTGGCTTAACGAAGAACAATTGGGCCCCCTGCAAAGTCAGGCTTTGGGCCCCCAAGTTGGATTTTACAAAGGGTAGGTACTGGCGGCAGTCGAGCTTTGGGACCCCTGGAAACCTGCCCCCGCGATGCGAGGGTTGCGGGGGGGGGTATGTTACCTCACTGTAGATTGGAATGATGCATTTGGCCTCCTTTTGTAAATGTTTTTCACCCGCTAACATCCATATACTTTTTGAAACCTCTTTTCTTGCTCTTTAGAGTTTTCGTTTTATAAACATGGTATAGAACGAAATTAACATAAATAATTTCAAAAGATAGGAATACTGCAATGTACATTTCAGATTTCTTCGCAAAAAAAGGGTGCATGATATATACGGTGAATATACCTAAAATGCATTTTGGAAGTATTGATGCGCATTATACGTCGGAATATACGGTATTAAAAATGTTTTTATAGAAAATAACTGTAAAACAATGTGCCAACTTTTAAGATTATTGAGTAAATGAATTCAATTTTTACTGTGAAGTGATTTTCTTCGGGAGAGATTTCAAAAATCGCAACTTATACTAATGTTTAAAACATGTTTCCGAGTAAACAATGAACATTTTCTTTAAAAAAGAAAGAACACAAAATTCACTTGAAAATTGATGGGTCTTCTTACTTTTTAAGCTTATTTAAAAACATGTCTAAGAATTTATAATAAGAGAAGTTTATCATTAGCAATATGTAAAAATTACTTGATTAGTTTTAAAAAGTCACAAAATATTTTTCTTAAAAACACTTCTTTCATATGCATTATAAAATTCCAAGGAAAATAAAAAACCTATACTACAAATATTTTTTTTATTCAAAAAGTTCAAATTACACTATTAATCGAATGTAATTGATCCTCTGTTGAGCAAAATGTATACTTTTTCACCGAATTTATTTAAACTTACTTAAAAGTACTTTATAATAAATAGATCCACATTTTAAGTGTTGCCAAATAGTAAATATTGTATTAGTTTTATTAACCATAAATACACTAAGCATTGAAAGTGCTAAAAATCTATATATCTCTATCTAATCCACACGTCAAATAAATAAACATAATTACATTAGGCTAAATTGTAATTGCATTTGAAATCATCGATCTCAATTCATCATACACGTGTGTGACCTAAGTTTTTTTTTTTTCGTTCTCAATCATTAATTCGAATTATTTTATGTAAGACGAATTGGCCCTTTAACTAAAACCACATTTTTTGAAGTCTGTAATAATTTATGAATAAACCCATTCAAAAAGGTTACCAATGTTAAAAAAAAGACGAATAAAATTTAAGGTAAAACTTGGGTGAAATAAAAAAAAATGATTTAATAGATATTTTGAACTTACTTTGTTCAGCATAAAATATATGAATATGATGCTGTGCTGTATGCATTAAGCAGCATTGTTATGCAGTTAAACCGAAATAAATTACTTTTTTAAGCAAATGAGCAGGGAAATTGGCATAAGCATGAAAAAGATTAAAAATGGTTTTAATACATTTATAATTTCCTTTCAGTAACATGTTTGCTTATCTTACGTGCTAAGTTCCCCTTTTAAGCATAATTTGTTAGCTGAATCATTAAGTTAAATACAATTCTTTCTTGTGAATATCCATTAAAAATTTCGTAATTTATTTCTCTTCCAATCTCATATTAATTTTAAATGTTTTCGAAACATTTTTTTCTACGTTTTTTTTATAATTAATTTTTGTTACAAAATGTGAATAATTAAAATCGCTTTTATGTATTGCCTGATGCTCATTAAGAAAATTTTTTTAATTAAATTTAGGTTTAAAAAGTATCTATTTTGTTTTAAAATTTTTTTTTCTTAGTATTTCTCTTCAATTTCTTTAAGTTACCAGTTACCGCATGTACTTATCATTAATACTAATTTACATTGATTGAGTTACGTGATTTTAGAGCAGAAATGTTATTCTGAAAATTAAGAATTATATTTCATGTAGCGGTATATTTATATTTCATATAAATAGCGGTTGGAAGTTCTAGAGAATAACTTATAGCATATAGTTATTAAATTATATCTACACATTAAAATATATAGACAATAAAATATATAAACGTTAAAATATATAGACATTAAAATTATAAAGACATTAAAATATATAAACATTAAAATATATAGACATTAAAATGTATAAACAGACCTGCTCATTATTAAATCATGTTAGAGTTTATCAATGCTTTTCTCTTTGTCCTAACCGAAAAAGAACATTATAAAATAGTTACTTATATATATAAGTGATATTTTGTAAATGGAAAAAATATTTTGCCCCAGAAACATTTGAAATTGTAAGCAAAAAGGTATTTAACTGAGGTAGACGCATTTTTCCCTCAATGGGGCTGCATTTTGGCAACTTAGCCCAAGTAGAGGAATATAAATACAGCTCTTGGTGCATTTTATGTGTAGGTAAAATATTAAACTAGCCAGAGGGAAAAAACTTTACTTATAGTACATATCATATAGAAAAATGCTGATATATCATATTATTTCAATTTCTTTTTCGAAATTAGAGATAGAAGCAACCAAATGTAATTTTTTATATATCTTGTTCAACTCTCTATGGTCCCAGAATCCAAGATCCAATTTTGAGACCCACTTTTCTTCATGTTAACTACATAAGAAATGCACCTTAAAAATTGTCAATGCATGCAGAAGTGGAGTTGATATGAATTATTCCGTTCGAATATGAGTCTTCAAGTCCCGGAGGGAGACTTAGAGCCTAGTTTAAAAATGTATATTTTCCTGAACTGATCCTCTATTGTGTTCCGCTTCGGGTTGACAGTTCTTCCATGAGTTTTCACTCAACCCCCTCTCTACTTTTTATCTTATTTTTCCATTTTTATTTTTTTATCCTTCTTTCCTATTTTCATTCCTATCTTCTTTATAAATGGAACGTGAATACGAGAGGCAAAAATAAGAAGAAAAAAAAATTTCTCCGGCATGAAAAATTCATTCGTGAAAAAGTTGTGCTCCATCGCTTTTTGAAAACTTGGCATCTTTTAAACCCGGTTATCGACGTTTTCTTAAACGTTCCTAGTGACAGGCGTCCACTTAAAATTGTCTAGAAATCTTTTGGTAAAATACACTGATGGTAAAAACAAGTGTCTTTCTTTAGCTACAAGATGGTTTTTATTTTGTGCTCCAATGAAATTTTGAACTTTCTCCCTTCATATGCAAAATAATTTCATATTAAAGAAGAAATATTTTGTTAAGTTTCTGAATAGAGTTTAGTTTTGAGCTCTCAATGAACAGCAAATCCTAGTAATAGTATACATATTATTACATCAATGTGGGCTTCCTTACAATACTCTAGATACGTGATTATTGAAGAAAATAATCGTATACTAAAGAGATATAATAGAGATAGTATATAAAAGTTTATTCATAAGTTTATGTATTTAAATTTAAAATAAAATGCTGAAATAACGAATCACTCGAACATTGTCTAGTATAAATTTTTACACAAATAATAGTTACATATAAATGAGAATAATGACTGAACCATTGAGTCAAAAAATGTTTAAGATGATTCCAAATTGCATCAGATTTGTATTTTAGGAGAATTTACTTATTTAAATATTTTTAAAATCATTAAAGATTGAAGAAATTTAATTTCCGGATTCCTTATTTCAGTGAATTAAAGTGTGCTTCGTATGATATCGAACTGTTTTGCAATGATAATTTTCAAAAGGTTGTTTACAAAAATTTATTTGCTTTCAAAATGATAAGCGATTCTGAAAATTTATACCAATGTACAGCACGTATTAATTAAAACTATTTCCAAATTCAGCGAATCACATTTTATTACTTTTTATAATA
>BMAV01006060.1:0-28380 GCA_019973955.1 Trichonephila inaurata madagascariensis
GCTGAGGAGTGGTGCTTTCCCTTAACTGTTACTGTTTTACAGCATCTGGAAAGTTTACGCTTCTTTTGAATCACCCACTGTATATATTTCTTGCGGTACAGATCAAAGGTTTTAGATAAGTGTACATGATATCTTTGAAATTTTACCATATTTTACATTTGCTATTTGGAGAAACTCTGTTTCTGATAAAAAATAATTTCTACAAGAAGTATCATATAGGTGAATTCGTGCAAGACAACGAATACACATTTATTTCTCAAACTTTATACTAAGTGCTTTATTTCAACTATGCATATTAATGCAAAATTAAATTTAAACATATATATGTAACAATGTCTTCTGAATTAAAGTGCGAACGTAAGTAATACATTTATCAAGTAAAACAATTTCAAGTTATTTATTTTGCACGCTCATGTAAATGAAAGAAAAATTTAAGTTTTAACTTGTCTCTCGACTCATTGTATTTCCAGGTATGGTGAATTTTGGACAGATTTACAAGAACATTACATTTGAAAATGATGAAATTTACTAATTGAAGACTTTTCCTAGTAAATGACTCAATTTTTGCAAAACGACAACCTGTTAGGTACGGTGATGGACATGTAATTTAGCGGGTTACATGTTCGGATCTTCCTTTCAAATACCATATGTGTTCGAAGTTTATGCATGCTAATTCTGGCAGGGACTTAAGTTAGGTTAAAATGGGAGTGGTGGTAGGGTTTATCACCGGCTTTAAATTTTCAACTGACGCTAGGGTTCAAAATGGCACCTCGTATTTGTCTGCATTTGGAAAACAATTGAGTCGGAAAACTATATGCAACCGGAAAGGCTCAACAAATACTAAATATTAGCCTATGATGAGTATCTCTAACATGCACTCACGGACATAAGGCCTATTCTATGATTTAACACAGTGTTTCTTAAAATGTCTTGATACCGGCAGAATTAATGGGGAAGGGGACGTGTTGCACCTGAGTTTAGAGATATGCCTACACAAATCGCATAGCTGCGCCTATTTTAACACCAGGTCTAATGCAGAAAAACCCAATACAAATAATTTGATAAATAAATTTAGGATACGTATGCGTTATACGCATACAATTTCGTTGAATCAAAATTCGCCAAATGCCGCGACATACAGCGAATACTGAAAATCGTTCTCTTGCATTTTTTAACACAACAGTCTTGTTCACGCATACTCGAAACAAATCTTTTTTGATAGGCTGTACCAGGGGTCGGTAACCTTTTAGCTTTGGCGTGCCAAACCAATCAACCAATAGGATTCAACGTGCCACACAGTAGGACATTTTTTTAAACAGTTTGATTCCCGCGATAATTCTAATAGAATTAAATAGAGGTCAATAATAGAGAATTCCATTCTTTTTTTTATAAATTAATTTTGCATCTTTTAAAGGTACTTCTTAACATAAAAGTAAACAACATAAAAAAACCTATTTCTTCAACAAAAATTTAAAAAATTTAAATTGTATACATATTATGTATTTATAAACAGGAAAAAAAGAAATAATTAATAAGAAATAGACAACTTAAAATATAAGCATTTCTCTTCATTATAATTAGATTAAAGTATATATAAACATTTTACTGCAAACTTAGTGCTTGCACCTCTCTACTTTCAAATCGCAAAATCAGGGGTATAATGCGTGACTTTTGATTTGACACGGTTTTGAGTATTCAGTTGTTATACAATTTCTTTGCGGATTTGAAATATTTTTCATATGTGGGAAGAGATAATAGATATATATGTAGAGAACCAAAAGCCAAAGATAAAGTACATGACAATTTTCTCTCTTCTTACAATTAAATCTCTTCAGTAATGGCATTCAATACTTTACAAAATAGTTCTACAGTCATCTTTAGTTATCTTTCAAATGTTTTTCTTTTTTCGTAAATGTTCATAATTCTGAAGATGTTTGTCAAATAAGGCTCATAACAACTTTATCAATTTCCATGCACTCAAAATTAAGAAATTCGTGGAGTAGTGCAGAGTGCCCCTGAGAATTGTACCGAGTGCCAGATGTGGCACGCGTGCCATAGGTTGCAAACCCTGGACTCTACCATTCCCGCGCAGATTAAAACACAATATTTTTCATTCTGCACTATAAAAACATTGCTTACGACTTGTAATATTCTTTTTTGCTGTTGTTTAAACAAACATTTAGAACCTAGTAACTATTTTCTACGAAAGGAAACGCATCGAATTGTTTTTGTCTGATATGTGAACTTTTTATCTTAGCAAAAAAACTGATACATTGCATTGTGCACGAGAACCTTTCGATTCATATTAATGCGAACTTAAAAGCCATAATCCATTTGAAGAAAATACATTTGTCGTGATTTTTATTGCAATGACTGCGATTTGTTTTCCTAAATAACACAGTTATATCTTCCTTTACTTCAAGTGCACACATCTGTATTGAAGAACGTTATTTAAGGTATCCGACTAAGCTCTCTCTCAGAACAGTGATTTTAAAAGACGCATGAATGGATAATTTTCATGATATTTAGTGTGTCTTAGATTAGAATACATGTATAAAATTGTTTAAGGACATTTTAATAAAAAAATTATTTAAATACAATTTATTTCGGCTAAAAATTAACTTAGAATAACCTTTTTTCAAAATGTTCTCCTTTTGTGATGCTTCTATTCTAAAATGCTTCTATTACAATAATATTTTGCCTGTATATAAGCTAGAACATCCGTACAGAGGAAGCTCGAAAACTATGATTTTGAAAAATTCACATTATTTTCAGAGTTACAACCATTTGAGTAATTATCGGCGTTTTTCTTAAAATTTCTCCCCTCTCTGTTGTCGTAAAACATGGATAAACCCACTTCTAAGTTATATATTTCAAACATTCTAGTTGAGCCTCTGTACAGAGGTCTGAATATAGACAGACAAAATATTATTGTAATAGAAGCATTTTTTCAGAAAAGGAGAATATTTTTGAAAATGGGTCATTCTATGTTCACTTTGTCAAAATAATTGTACTTAAATAATTTTTATTGTAATACTATTCTTAAAACAATTTTATATACATTTTCCTAATTTATATAAGGTTACACTAAATATCATAAATATTATTCGAACATAACGCTTTTGCAAAATCACGGTTCGAACGTGATCCGGATACCTTATTATTAGTAATGTGTAATATCTTCGGTATTTGTTGTTGACGTATTACTAGTACGTAAGAATTGGTAGTGTTTTCGCTCATGTGCAGAAAAAATTACAACATTTGGCCATGTTTTATGATTTAGTGTAAATTGGTTATCTGTATAATGCTCAAGTACTAAATTAAAATATATAAAAGAAATAATTTTTTTAAAAATAATTGAATATAATTGTTTTTTTAACCTTTCAGCTATGCATCTCAGAATTGAACAAGACTTGCATTTCTCAAATGCTGGATGCAAAAGTTCAGACCACTCTCTTGAATGCTGAAACTTCAACCCCGAATACGGAAACCAACTGAAAATACTTACTCTCCAAAGAGAACTTGTCTTATTTGTAAAGTAGATAGTAATATGGTGTATTTAAGTTTCTTTGTTATTTATGTAGCAGTACAGAATATGCTATTCTGCACTGTTATTATATTACATTCTTAGGAAAAATTGAGCTCCATTATAATTGTTTTTTTCTCTATTTTCGTGTGCTGTTTAAACTGAATGATATAAATAAAATTATTCAAATTTTTAAATAAAATATTTATTCAATTCCTACTATTAGCTCACACTCTTTAATAAAATACATTTCAAAGCGCTCAATTGAGCTGAAATTTTATATACATGATTATTTTGGATGACAATACAGTAATTTAATTATAATTAATAAAAATTAATTGATTAAACTTAATTATTTGAAGAATTACAAATACAGCCACGTTGGCATCATTTTTGACGACTTGTGTCAAATTTGAAAAGGTTTTTTTTCTCACGTTTTGAAGCATTCAGTTGAACTGAAATTTTTTTGCACGATTGTTTTGAATGACAATACGATATTTTAATGATAATTAATAAAATTTAATTGCCACTTAATGTTGTGGTTCTATCATATGTATATACGTTTCATCAGAATGATATCTAAGCCTTCACTTCACAGTTCTCTTCACTTGTCGACCCATCTGATTGACGAATGGTGAACGCAAGAAAGAGAGATTCAGCATGCTAAACCTTCTGCATGGACATGAGTTTTGATAACTTGGGAAAACAGGAAAACTAATCTACTTCAAGAATGCATTAAAGCAGACAAAATAGATTTTTGAAAGAGGCCTTAAATTTGTTTTTCGAAGATATGAATGGCTCTTTTATTTTTATGTACGTTAGACGAATACACTCAGAGACAAACAATTTTTTCTCTCAAATTCTAAATATTTATACAAAAGGAGTTTATTTCTGTGAAATCTATCATAATCCAGAAGTTTTTCATCTTTTTTACATGTTTTTGTTTCAGAAATTTAAAATAGGTTACATGTATCAAAATCCAAGTATACTTCAGGATTAGGTAAAGAAAATGAAAATTTTAATTTTTAACGAAGAAATTTAAAAAGTGCTTCAATTTCAGTAACACAAGTTCCTTTTCTTTAACAGCAGATGCAAATCAACAAAGAGCTTTGCTTTGTTGAAAATAACTAATATTATATTAATTAATTTCGTATTAATTCTATTACGCGTATCTATATTATTCAGTAATAATTTATTATACATCAATACTGCTGGGAGATGTTGTATAGTTCCCTTATGTTTATTATTATTCCTTTTTTAACATTTAAATATGCGTTCAAAACAGAAATGCATTTTCGAAAGGATTTTTCAACCACTACATCTGTTTAAGACTGAAATAAACGAAAGTCCAACTGTTTTTAAATGTATAAAATTACATACAAAACGCAATAGCTATTGAACATTTTATTGAAAAGTAGACTATTTAAATTTTAAAATACATATCCGAAAAGTAATAAACTGGTTTCTGAAGAAAATTCAAAATTTTGTACGTAACTTTTGATTATCACAAAAAGCTGAAGATTCTATTTTTATTAAGTATTATTTGTACAAACCATGATGAAATAGATCTGATCTATTGACAGGTTATTGAGAGATTTGATACTGCACATTGTCTAAATATTGTAAATTATTTATGTTGTAAAATCATTTTCGAACTCAATAGAAATTAAGCACATAATTAAGTCTTAAGAACACTCAGATATTGGATTGTCAATCATGATAAATATTAGCTATGTCAGAGGAGGTCGAAATCAATGACATTTTCGAAGACATTGTAGCTTTCCTACTTGGAAAGATTTCTGCTGTTCCACACGACGCGTGAGGAGGGAGTGGCGGAAGATCGCGATGTGGAGAGAGGACAGGGGAGACGCTATTCAAGAGAAAGAGTTGAGAGGGAGCGGGAACACTCGAACGCCCACCCAGAAAAGAAAGGCGGGAGGGAATGGAGGGACACGAGTGAATTTTGTAATATCCTGATGTTCATGCGGAAATAAGAATGAAATATTGTGAAAATAATTTTGATAGATTTGGATATTGATGATAAATGAAAAGAAAAATATATTGTAAAATTGAAAAAAAGAAAAAAAAGGCTTGAAATGTAATCCGAAAAAAAGACATCAAGATATTACAAAATTAACTGATGTCTCTTCGTTCCATCCCTACATTCCTTCTCTTGATGTGTGTTTGAGTATTCGCTTTTTCCTTTTCAACTCGTTCTTTCGAACAGTGTCTCCTTTCTCCTCTAACCACCCCGTAAGAACCCCCTCTCTGTCATTCCCTTCTCACGTGCAGTATGGAGAAGCAGATATTTTTCCAGGAGGGAACTCCACAATATCTAAGACGATGTCAATGATTTAGGCCTCTTCTCACCCAGCGAACTTTCATCATGATGGACAGTCAAAATTCTGAATGTAAAAACTCAATTGCGTGCTTAATTTCTTTTGAATTCATTTTTCATTCAAGGTATTGAAATTTTTCAGTTTTTGTGGATATTGTAATCGTAAGTAATCTTTTTAATGATGTTTAATTAGCTTTTTTAATCTGGAGGAATTTTTTATTTTGCAGAATGTCTTTTTCAGTTTCCTCCAGCCAGACTTTTTCTTTTTGGGAACTGATGAATCCGAGCTCCGGCTGGAGGACTGAACAGACAATTCTGCTAATTTGAAGTAAGTATCCTCCATCATGGTTTGTAACTTGATGCTATTTGAATCTTCACTTTGGTTTAAATTTTCACTTTGGTATGAATTTTCTGTTGGGTTTGAATTTTCAGTTGGGTTTGAATTTTCAATTTGGTTTGATGTTTCACTTTTGCTTGATGTTTCACTTTGTGCTATTGACTCATACCAATTTCGTTCCACATTTTCTTTTACATTATCATGTGTCGTTTCCCTGGCTGCCGGCAACTGGTTTTCCAGATTGATCCTTTTGATTTGATTTCTTTCTCTTGGGATTAGGAAGGTTTGGATGGATGCTTCTGCAGTACTTTGTAATGTTTGTGTGCTATTGTTGTTTTGCAATGTGCGTGTTTGGGAAGAGGCATTTATGGTTATTATGTTTGTTGTTTGTGTGGAGGATGTGTTCAATTTTGGCTGTAAATTGGGAGTTTGAGAAGATGAATTTTTTTTATTGTGACTATTTTTTTTGTTGCTCTGCTTATGTTCGGAAAGTTGGTTTACTAGATATACTATTGCTATGAAATTTAACAGGGATGGGAGATTTAAACATGCTATTGCAGTCCAGTAATTATATAAAACCAGTGCCGGCAGCAACCAACTGAAAAACGCATGTACTTTTAACATTTTTAGTGCCCTGAAAAGAAAGAAAATATATTATTAAGTAAGTGAATGATACAGAAAGTAATGAATTTAAAAAACCAAAATCGAGAGAAAATGTTCTTTTATATACATCCGGATGACATTTAAGTTTATGTTAATATATTTGCTTGTTTTAAAGATAATTACGTGCGCGCCTATTTCCATTCATACTGGTTTCCTAATGTTACCGCTTCGCCAACTTCATGGAAGAATATAATAAAATTTTTAAAATTGCAAAAGAATAATTGTATTTAATTTATCAAGAGCCGTCATTCTCCTTTCTTGATGGTTCAATTAAATTAGCAATGTTTTTTTGTTATGTACAGTTGTCGCTGCATAGGTTTTCTTATTACACATGTGTAAAAGACACATGAATAATAGCTAGAGAAAATAAAAAAAAATTAAGAAAAATAATTAAAATTTATTATTTAGATTAATTTATTTTAAATAAATGAAATTTTATCCCAAGAGCATTTCAACATCTGAAACGATTTTAGTTTTTAAAACACTCTGTTAAATATACTTTCATAAACATACGAAATATTTTGAATCGAAATTGAAAATATTTGCTTTTTGATTGCAAAAATTTTTATTATTACTAAAGAAATTTATTAAATAAAAGATCAAGATTAAAAATTTGAAAAATTGCAAAACTACTTGATTAAATAATTTAACATAGTACCTGGTAATAATAGCAAAAATTATTCTTGCAATCACGAGATTTTTTTTTAGGTCAAAGAAGTAATATAAATTAAAAGTAAAATGAATACACGTAATACAAAGAATCAAATAATCTGTCTGTATGCTTTTGAGAAGTCGGTTTAGGATGTAGGCTTCTTGCACACAATGTTTCTTATTTCCTTCTTTATGATATTGTGTATGAAATTGAAATAAAGGGATAACAGAATTGATACTATGAAGATATTTTGTGTGTACAAGAACAAATTTACAAAATTCTTAAGGAAATGAACATTAAATAGTATTCTACTTATATTAGATGGAAATACTATTGTGAATGTATATGAATATATTTCACAGAAATAATGTTTAAATATATATATACTGTATTTACTCAAATCTAAGACGCACTTTTTCCTCAATATTCAATCTACTGAAAAAAAGCGCGACTTAGAAAGTAAGAAAAAAATTTGATGGGTGAGACATTTAAAATAATTAGAGCTTCATGTATGAATCTGATGGTGCTGTTGTTTATAACAGTAGTAAAATAACTAATTATTCATTTCTTATTCGTTCTCCTTTTGAATTTATTTTAATTCCTTAAAACTGAATATCGATAAACCATTTTACACTATTTTTTTTTTTTTGCGAAAATCTTTTGAGAATTTTAGTGCAATTCATTTTTATAAGGGACTTAGTGTTATTTCTTATACCTGTATACATATATATATATATGTATACACACACACACACACACATATATATATATATATATATACAGGTACAGGATATAATAGGAACTCCATTTAAAAATAAATAGCCTTTCGACCATCCAAGATTGGCCATACATGTCGGTGGTCCAAGCATCACGTGAGGAAGTGCAGTGAAAGGGTTGCATGAACTTTTTCGTTCTAGCAAGCACGATTATATCCTACCTCTCCGACGTGAAGAAAGACGCTGATAATTCAGGCTTTTTCTTTTTCTGGAGCGTCCGTGTTCAAAAAAGCAATCTATAGAGATATTTCAAGAATAATTGCGTCAAGGGAACAGCCTACACAAACTGGGGTAAGGTGCTTTTACGAAACACAACAGTGGGTAAAAGTCAAAGTTGGTGTCTGGTGGGTCTGGACCATTCGAAATTTGAAAAATTTTGAAAGATGAAATCAGCGTTAATTATTGCACTCACATGCATTGATACAAATCAGTACTTCTTAAACTTTCAATATTTGTGACCCAATATTCAATAAGAATTACCGTCGCGCCCCCCTTCCATACAATAACAATGTTTTGAATTCAATAATAATATACTTTGACACTAAAGGGACAATACGATTTTAACCTCTTAAATGTCATTGACATATATATATATATGTCTCCCTCAGCCAAACTGTTAATAGTACTGGGGGTATATATACGTCGTTCGGAAGTACGCGATATTTTCTAGGCACTGCTATCCATAAAATTATTCCGAAGACTTTAAAAGGCATAAAAAAGCTATTTGACAGAGTATGCGAAGGATTTACTTGATTCAGAAGATTTGCTTATTTTTCCCATTCTCCCCTTACAATACATCACATGCGGCCACATAGCGAGTCTACATGGAAAACGGTGTCATTGAGGAGCGTAATGCGAAACTTTTAATCTGCTGTTAAGGGATTAATTATTAACAGTATAAAAAATATTGAGATAATTGTTAATTTTTGTATATAATTTTATACATGACACAAGCCGATAAAGTACCTGGAAATTATTAAACTTGTTCTAAACTTAGTATTGCGAAATTAATTATCAAATACATCGTGCAGTACTGTTACATTTATATATGAATTATATCAGTATAAATGGGTATTTTTTTATGATGTCAGAATTTTTTTTTGTTTACTTTCAGTAAATTAATAATTATTTTTAAATAATCTTTTGTTTTTGACTTTTCAATATGCCCGCTCCTCCCTCGTACAGTTATCACGCTCCCCACATTTCGAGAAACACTGATATAAATATATTTAATGGGGTGATGATATTCAACTTCATTTTCTTGAAAAAAAAGGCAATCATTTGTATATTTTTATACATTCTATAACAATAATGAAATTTCGTATGCAAAGACATTTGTACCGAACATGCAAATGATTAAAATTTGGTGTCCAATGAATGAAGAGCAGGAGCTACAGTGCAACGAAACTGCGCACTCAGCAGATGTATATAAGAAGCGATTCTCAATCTGATGGTAAAAATTTACTGTTGCTTTGTGATTTAGGGTACCTTTCAATGACTGAAAAAAATGCATCGCTGCAGAATTTGTGCCCATTACGAGCAACTGTCACAGTTTGAAATAGGTCGTATTACTGGATTGAAAGAGGCAGGTTGGGCAAATCGGAGAATCGCTCATCATATGGGTCGAAGCGATAAGGCCATTAAGTGGTGCTGGCATGAGGAATGGGTGGACAGTGGCAAATTTCAGCGCGTCAGATGGTGACAGTCGACCTGAGTCACAGTAGATCGGGAGGACAGATTAATTGTCAGATCAGCTGTCGCAGTGCCTACAGTGTCGTTATCAACCATCAGACGTGCGACCCACACAAGAGTGTCCAACATGACCGGTAACAGACCCTTTGATAGAGGCAAGAATTTACGCTCTTTTAGCCCACTCACCACCTACCCACTCACTGTCAGCGGCAAGATTACAGATGTGCTTGACTCAATCAGGCTGGAATCATGCTGACTGGGGACAAATAGTGTTTAGCAACGAATCCCGCTTCCAACTGTGCCCAGATGATCATCGAAGACGTGTCTGGAGAGGCCGAAAGAAGCGTGTAAAACCTGCTTTCACTATTGCACGCCACACAAGCCCTTCACAAAGAGTTAAGTTTCCTTTGACAGCCGGATTCTTTGGTCATCATTAAAGGCACACTTACAGCACGGCGGTATTTGGACGCATCCTGATAACTGTTTTACTAACGTTCCTTTTGCAGTACCCTGACTTTTTTTTTCAGCAAGATACTGCCAGACCACATACGGCACGTGTTGCTATGAACTGTCTTACATCTATTCAAACCCTTCCTTGGCCAGGCAGATCGCTAGATCTCTCTACAATGGAGCATGTCTGGGATATGATGGGAAGGCAATTGCATCTACCAACTAATGTTGATGACCTGGCTAGACAGTTGGAGCAAATTTGATAAGAAACTACCCAGGGAGACCATAAGGGCGCTATCCCACTCTATCCCGTCATGTGGCAGCTTCCTTCAGGCTAGAAGGGGGTCAACACACGTTATTGAGGTCGTTACTTTGTAAACATGTAACTCTGAAATAAATAGGTCAATTTTTCTGAAATTTTAATCATTTTCTAATTTGTACATTTTCTTTTTAACCACCAAGTTTTGTCTCTATTGGACAGCTCGTTCTTGGTGCGTCGTTTTTTTGTTATAAAGTGTATTTGTGATATGCATGTGTGTTTATTAAAATGTTTAAGTAAAGTAAATTGGAAGTGCCATCTACAAGAACTTTCATCTCTCTCTCTCTCTCTCTCTCTCTCTTTAATCTGTATATATACATATGTTGTCAGTTTATTGTTATTTTTGTAAATTAAATATAAAAATATGATTCTGAACGTTGTAAATATAATTTCAGAATTTGAATAAATGTTTTATGTATTTTAATTATGTTTCAAAATTTACATATTTATACAAATAGTACTTTTAATTCGTGATTTTATTTGTATTTAGATCAAACATACACACACACACACTGACACAAAAATTGACTTTGAGTTCTCTGATTTGAGAATTGATCTAAGAATTTTCGAATTGTCTTTCTAATATTTACATTGTTATATTAACATCGGGGATTCCGAATATATTTCCATTACTTTCTTCTGATTTGGCAAGGTGCTATAAAGAGAAGAGGAAATTTGGCTAGAGAAACACTTTTGACCCCAAGAAGGGGTCTGCTTGGATTATAGATACTCGATCAAGCATAATTAATATCGAAAAAATACACAAGCATATATATATATATATACAGAGTGATAAAAAAACCAGATTCAGAGGTATGATATAAAATATAAAGAGGATGAAATTATACTGCAGCACATGTGTCCTAAACTATGTTGAGAGGGTGAAATTCGCGAAAGAAAAACCCAAGAAACGAAACTTGGGTGGCAGGTAGAACAAAAAGTATAATAAGAACAAAAGAGAAAACTAATTATTTGATTAATTATTCAAGTTTGCTGTGAGTGGCACAAACTGACAGCAATGCATTATCTATAACGACGTAAAAAGAATTTCCGGGCACTCTCGAATAAGTCTGGTATGCTTTTGACGTCTTCCACAGTGCTGAGAGATCCTCTGGAGTATTAAGAATTGTAATATTGTGAATGTGTAGTGACCCCAAGAGGAAAACGTTTTGATAGAAAGATTCAGCAAAACGTTGTGACCATTCAAAGATTACCTTCCTTCTACCACACCTCTTACATGAGCTTACTATTTCAATAAAGGTGATTAATGCCATTTGTGTTAGGATTGCTTTTCCGGAAACCCGGTTAACTCCAGTTTAAGAATTCCAATTTGCATTTCCCAAGAGGACAATTTTAAATTGTAAATTTTTGGTACAGGATTCCCCCTTTACGCATTTACCGATATTCCATGGTAATGCCATTTCGTAGGTGCATAAGTGCGGTTTTCAAATTCTTAATTTGTTTTTGACCAAAAATAGCGTAAGTTTCCATCTAGATACCCATCACCCCTCGAAGGGATGGAATTTAAAATATTTGTATGTTGTGTGCGTGATTTTGCAAATTATAAAGTGAGTAGACAAATTGTTATAATCCACCTTAACACAAAACGGAATATCTTTTGCCCAACAATGATGTTCTTGGCAAGGATTCTTGATTTCCTGGTAGGGGTTGAGAAATCCGGATCATACCCGATTAACTGCACTTTTGAATCCCTTCAGAGGGGATGGTTTGGATCCATTTTCCCAGATCCCCCTGATCTCATTCCCGATTCTGAATTGGATTGAGATAGGGGTAAATGTATAAGACAATTAAGCAAAATAAAGTTTTGGCCGAGATTTCTGAACCATGGGACTGTGCCAGCAGTTAACACAGATTTTTAAACCTGATACTGTAACTTTGGCGTGTACTTTATTAAATTAAAATGTTGTACTTGCTCTACGATAACACTTAAACACCATTGGATATTCAGACATTATTCCACCCCGAATCAAAGGACTCAGCAATTCCAAGAAAAATACTTCTCCAACATCTAGTGCTTCCACTAGCTTGAAAAGTTGTCGCAATGCAGACTCGGTTCGTACTTTCATTTTGTTTCCACCATATTTGCAGTTATCTACGTGCGGTAATTGAAAGCGTAATTCGGACCACATGAACCTTTATCAGTCATCTATAGACTAATGTTTGTGCTCCTTTGCGAAATGTAAACATCTGTTCTTTTTCAAGGCAAGAATTACAGCTGTAAAAACAAGTTGTGATCCCCCCTTTGGTGGCCGTATCTTTTGATTCAGCGGGAGCTAAGGTGAGGGTTTGCAAAAGGAATGGGCATTAGATTTTAATATGTCTTTGTAAGAATAGACTTAAATGTCAACAATTTAGATATATTTAAATAAGTGAGAATCTATAATGAACAACACACACAATGATAGTTAAACGGAATCGCGTAACTTAGACCACTTTTTCTAAATAATTATTTAATCCGCCTACTCTCACTTCTAATGATATTATAATCTCAATATTAAATAATCAGTTCTACCTTAATCCAAACTTAGATTCGATCTTTATGAGGAAACGTCTGGTCGCGCGTGCAATGGTATGCACCTTGTATGAATGGCTGATTTCTCCAGATTAACTTCACGAAAGGCTGTCAGTATCCTCTAGTCTCTTCCGCACATAACATTCCCCAAATTGCCATCTCGCTTTCTGAAACTTCAGTTTTTTTTAAAAGCTATCTTATTTGCATTTATTGTTCACATTTTGCTTCTTGGTTGAAAAAGAGTTGCTATTAATCTTGGCCACCAAAGAACCGAGAGATTATGTTAAAGAAAAGACGAGTGAGCCCGTCACAAAGTCTGCAGCTACCATAGACAATACAGCATAATGTGCGCCTTTCTGTTAAAATTTATTCGTTACCGCAATTTGAAATACGGTGGCTCCTCTGTTGGGTGGAAAAAAATTCGTACTTTTTTTTTCCCGGGCAACTTTCAATAGTCCATAACAGACCCCGTTTTCGGTTTCTTAATCTCTTTGTAAACAATTTAAAACTATTGACCGAACATTTCACAATTGCACAAGTGCAGCTGTTTTACCGATACTGGTTCCCGACGCTCGAGCAAACCTTTAATCACCTACATTTAAAAAATGCCAATTACCTTTTTGGTACTTACATATTATAACAATCTATTGGCGACATTATAGGAAACGATGCACGATTGCCAATTCAGCACATACGACACATGAGAAATTGAGGCTGCCGACTTGGTGATTTATATTGAACGTTGGCGATTGTTGCGATAATACGTAAGTATCCGGTTTTTTTTACCTATTTTTTCACAAACACAAGAGTGAAATTGATGCCCCATTATTCACGCAATCCGTATTAATATATATATATATATATATATATATATATATCACACTCAATTGGCAACTATATGAAGTTGTAGCTGATCTCCATAAAAGTGTCAAGTGGTCATGATAATTTGTCTACGCATTGCATGTTTGTGTGTCATTTTTAAAACATGAGGCAAGAGAAATATTTTTCAAAAATTTTCAAAAGTTAATAAATATTTGTTTAAACTAACATTTAATAAAAATAAGATTATTGTTGGCAAATGGAACATTTAAAACTGACTAACTACACACACATCCAATGAAAGTTTTCATTAATTGTTGGCTAAGAGATTTAAATTAATTGTTGGCTAAGGCTCATGGCTAAGAGATTTTTTCCTAAAATTGTTTCAAATAATAAACAAATTTCACTGTGCATTTTTAAAAAAGTAATTAATATTAAAAATATGATTATTTTGGAACAAGCAAACTATTACAAGATGAAACTAACGGAAATAAATTTTTGTAATAAAATAATTTAAAATAATATTTTTTGCACAAATTACCCAGTTAGTTCTGAATTTTTAAAGATAAAAATATTAATGAACTAAATTATTCGAATACTTACAAAAGTAAAGGTTTCACTCTTATGTTTGTTGTGGCCTATTAAGTTTGAATAAATTTTGCTATTCAACTTGGCTTTGATACATCTTCACTGAAAATAAATTAAAAGTATTATTGAATTCGAACGATGAGTTTGTTAGAAAAACATTTATGAACCTTTTATAAAAATAAATATGAAATACGATCGTAATTTAATTGGTTCGTTATTTTTTTTAAAATTTTCCCCCATTTTTTTCCAAAAAAACATTAAGTTTGCAAATATTCCAAAAATTTCTTTACTTCCCACGTTATATATAATAGCATTTATAAACTTACAAAATTCATAACTGTATTGGGAAAATTTTAAATTTTTTTTCAAATACATTTCAACAAAAAAAAACTTAAAAAAGCATCATAGTGCATGAATTTTTTTTACTGCTGAATTCTTTTTAAAAACTTTTTTTCTAAATCTTATTTAAAATATAAAAGACTTTTTTGTATATTTGATTGACTTTAAAATATCAGTAAATGCCTGGTTTGCAAAAAGTAATAACATATAAAATTCGAAACTAAGAGAAAAAGTTAAAAAGACAAAAAAAAAGAAAATCCCAAAATTAAATTTTCTCTTTTTTTTCCAAACTTGAAAAACGGTTTTCAGTTTAATGGATTAAATAGTGACTAGTTAAATATACTTACAGGAAATTGCAGAATATTTTTTCTTGCAGATTGTTTGCATAAATATTTTTCTTGAGATATTTCTTCACAGAAAAAAAAAAAAGTATTCCAATTTAAAAAATCTTTTAACACTTATGCGTTGCATCAACATTGTTCATTTGTCTTATTGTTGGAAGGGAACAGTTTTTACTGTAACACAAAAATAATTGTTTATTTTTCCAACAATGGTTATTTTCTTATTCTGGTCCAATAATATATCGAATCCCTTAAAAAACGAGAAAAACTAAGCATAATTTGAAATCAGTATTTCTTAAACTGTGGTCAGAACCCCTGACAAGAAAATGATAACTCTGCGTCGGGGTTCACAAAAGATACCGAAAAGTGAAAATAAAATATTATTTTAAAAATTAAATTAATTTATTGAAAGGAAGCACAACAGAATACATTCTGACATAATAAATAATAAAATATCCATTACAATGATATACTATGCTTATAAATTTATTTATACTCTATACAAGAATTTTGTAATTAATTTATCCATATTAAACCAACAAAAAGTTTAATAACTACTAGTGACTCCCATGCCTTTTTTAAACTGCTGTTTGTAAAAAATGCAACACCATGAAACAATTATCAAATTTAAAATTTAAATGCACAAAGTCTTATTATACAAATAAATGATGGAATTTTAAAAGCAAAAAAACAATATAAGTACCCGAAATCGTATTTTTTTAAACCACCACCGCTCAATAAGTCTTGCTATGCGTGGCTGGGTCAAACAGATTTTGAATGTCTTATTGGACAAAATTCCATTTTGTGTATGCAGCAAAGTTCGTGTTTAAAGCTGCATTACGCGGATCACAAAAGCCCGCCGACCCCCTTCTACTCGTGAAATAGCGTCATATTCGTGAATAACGGAAAAGGTTTCATGTGTTGGGCTGAACAGAAGTCTCGAACAGTCTTTGTAACATGTGGGCGTGCAATATCCTGCTGAAAGCTAGCTCCAGGGATGCCTTAAAGAAAGGGAACGACTTCGAGCAGTAGCACTTCAAGGACGTACCTGTTGCTATTGAGATTAACCTCAATTCGTAGCAATTTGGATTGTCCATGATATGAAATCTTACCCAAAACCATAACTCCGGGTGTTAGGCCACTATGTCGTTCTGTTACGCACTCTGAAGGCAGCATTCACCGGTATAACGTCTAGCTCGAATTTGGCCAATCATGGTCTCACAAATTGAAACGTGATTCTGAAAGAACATCTTGGCTCTAATTAGCTTGCCAGGCTCTGTGCTCATGAGCCTAATTAAAAAAAGGCGTTGATGGTTCGCCTGGGGGGGAAACCTTAAAGGGACCCCTTTCACATAATCCACGTGCAAAAACAATGTGAAGAATTGACGGAGCCGACATTGTACACCTGTAGCAGCCAACGTGCTGCCTGAAGGAAGCTGCGTTATTCACCGGCATGTGGAGCAGGTGTAGATCGTCGCCGCTGGACCCCCTCCCCTGCCAGCTTTTTTGGGGTTGTTCGTGCTCTTCGTTCCCTTGCCAAAAGGGCGCACCACTGAGGGAAAGGTTCAACTGCACACGGCACCTTTTTCACGATGAAAATCCTCCTTCTCAAGGGGTTTATAATCCTCCCCCCCTTCAAAGCTCCGTAAGTTGCTGAAATTTCTTATTTTCTCGGGAGGATACGGGGTCTCTCACTAAACATTCGTCCAACAGATAAACATTAACTTTTCAAAATATCGCTACAGAGTTTTATTTATACGCTTTTAGCTTCATTTCAGAGGGCGCTGCCCACGCCACACTGCGGTGACTCTGAAACACTATTTTAATCAAAAATTAATTTTTCACAATGTTTGTTTTAATTCTAATGATTCCTTCATAGTGTTGCATTTTTACACAAACAGCTGTGTATAACAAATTTAAAACGTATATTGATAAATTGCGGTTTATAATTAAAATTTACTATAGCTTTAGCGTCAAGTACAAATTTTGGCCCCTTTAATGTAATTTATTTTATTGGGAGGGTTAAAATTTTAACTGTAAATTTCGGCAAATATTGAAAATTTGAGAGGCCCTGTTTGAAATATAACTTTTACTAAAGGGACCTAAATTAGGTGACACTTTTTTTTAACAAATAAAAAAAGTGGGGTAAATAGACTCGAAAAAATTACATGAAATATTAAATTTAATCCCGTGCCCTATACAATAACAAGGTATTAAATGCAATAATATATTCATAAATTTCTTTTAATCTAAAAATAATACTATCTTAATGATAAACCACTCAAATTATCAAGATGAATATTAAATTTTGTATATGTTCCTTTCAAATAATAGATAGTTTAAGTAAGTTGTTTTGAAATAATAGATATTTTAAGTAAGTTATTTTGAAGTAATAGATATTTTAATTAAATTATATATATATACTTTTAAATAATAAAAAAAGTTATTATGTTGCTTTTCTTTTCTAATTTTTAAATTGTAACAGATAATAAAACTGCAAAAACTTTTTATGTCAGAATGTATTTGTTTTGCTTTCTTTATATATAAGTAAATTTTTATAACTTCTTAAAAAATAATCTTTTATTCTGGACTTTTTGATATGCTCGCACATCCCTCGTAGGGTTTTCTCGCCCCCTAGGTGGGGGCGCCCACAGTTTTAGAAAAACGTTTAACTGATTAAAATTTTTTTTAAAACCATGTGACATTTTTAAAACCCCAGGTTTCTTAGCGTTAAAATGGGGGGATAACACAGGACAACGTTTTACAATACTTCATTTGCAAAATAAATATTTGATTTAACGTAAATTTTGGTCAATTTTAAAACTTTCACTTTTTGATTCTACTTTAGTTGATTTGAATGACATTTTATATTAATAAAATGTTGTCTTCCCGTAAGCACCCCCAATGTGCAAAAAACTACTTAATTTTTTTTCGTGCCTTCGTATACAAAAAAAACCGCTTTTATGGAACTAAAATCATCTTCGAGCAATTTTTTCTACTTATTTTCCGTTAATAGGGGGAAGAATGTAAAATACATTAAAAGTACATTACAATATTGGCCCCTCAGTGGTTCCGGAATTTGATTTAAAAATAAAAATAACAATGTAAATATTTAAAAAAAGAAACATACCCATACATAAGCTGGCTCACTAATGAAGAATAGGGGGAAGTTAATAGGGGGAAGAATGTAAAATACATTAAAAGTACATTACAATATTGGCCCCTCAGTGGTTCCGGAATTTGATTTAAAAATAAAAATAACAATGTAAATATTTAAAAAAAAACATACCCATACATAAGCTGGCTCACTAATGAAGAAAGTCTCAGAAAAGATATGATACAAAGGAAAACCACTCTTAACCCGCGGGCACTCCCCTGTTTTCCCCACCTTCGTTACTCCGGGGGGGGGGAGAACACCCCAAACTTTTCACGTGTATTTAATTATAAAAAAAAAAAAATTTAAATCATTATGAACATATTTATAAAATTAAAGATTGTTTTGTATTATATAAATAAAATTATTTAATTTTTGCACACAAATGAGACTAACATTAATTTAAACAAAAAGATACAAAATTTTCATTTTAAAACACTTTTTATTTTTTTTCATAAACCAGTATAAAACGTATATACCAGTAATAAATTTTTATAATTATAGAGATAATGATGTAGAAAGTATAGAAAAATAATTTTTTTAATCTTTTTCCAAACTTTCAGAGCAGACTGTATACAAATGCTCAACTTCTCGTGGGATTTCAGCCCCCCAGATAAATTTTTTTCCAAGGTCATTACATTCGAATCGTTCCTTTAAAGGGGATTGTATCACGCCTGAAGGTTAAAGACCCTAAAATGTGCACTCGAAAAATCGTGGTTCTGCACATTTTTTTTAGAAATCTGGGAGGAGTTTCTTTTGCTGGGGTGTACAGAACACCCCGCCAGTATCGCGGGTTAAAAGGGGGAAAAAAAGAGCAGGGGAGGAGGAATGACAGATGAAAAAGAATTCAGGCCCCTCCCCGTCTTTTCCCTTATTAATATACATGGAAATAGGGCAAGAGACAGAGTTCCAAAGTAAAAACCAACGTGTAAATCCTCACAAGGGAGCCCGAAATGTTTCCAATAGGTGTGGCTAAGTAAAATCACTAGGAAAGGGAAGAGACACCAAACATATACACCCACCCCACTCCTTTTTCCAATGTCCTGGCACCCCAAGGAAAAGGAAGCAACAGTCGAAAAATAATGCTATCCATTACATGAGGGGGAAAATTTGGACACCTTTAAAAAAAGCCTGATGGAAAGTGGGGGGAAATTAACACTGCACAAAAGGTAGGAGCAGTGACAAAAAACCACAAGAGAAACAGGAGGCAGTAGGGCAAAAAGACAAAAAATTCCAAAGTAAAAAAAGACGCGTGCCCTCACGGGGAAAGAAATAGCCGCAAGAGCCCGGGAAAAGTTTCCAATAGGTGTGGAACCCTAGGAAGGAGAAGAGCAACAAAATGCACCCCCTTTTAATTTTGCAACCCCAAGGCAAAGGAACAACAGGAAAAAGATGCTACCCATTACATGAAGGAAAGTGTGGCACCTTGAAATCCTGATGGGAAAGGGGAAAAGGTTAACCCTGGAAAAAAACGGGACGTACACAAAGAACCAGAAAAAAAAGTTTTTTTAAAAAAAAACAAGTTCAAAAAAAAGAATAGCAAGACCGAAGACGAAAACGGGAAAAAGGGAGGCAGAAAAAAGATAATCTCCCAATGGATTTGGGAAATAATAAAAAAAAATTGTTTACTACTAATGGTGTGTTTTTAAATAATGAGTCAATTCGGGGAAGGGGGCTCTATTACTGGTTAAATAAAAAAGGATGATATTAGCAGTATAGGGGCCTGGAAATATATTTTGGGGTCACTGGGCACGCTCATGCCAATGGGGAGGGGAAAAAGGTTAAACCCTTGAAAATAAGCCGAAAGCTCTGTTATTAGTTGGGAAAGGCCAAATATTTACAGATGGGAAAATTTTTAAATTTACATAATTAAAAAGATGTTGAGGCTTTTTTTTTAAAACACACACACATTCCAGGGAGGTCCAAGGCTCTAGGAAAATTTTTTTAACTCCGGTCACTCCCGGGCCCGTTTTTACCTTTACTCGGGGTAAAAAGAACACCCCAAATTTAACCTTTTTATTTTAAAAATAAAAATTAAATATTATGATACATATTTATAAAGAAAAAGTGTTTTAATTAAAAAATAAAATTATTTAATTTATTGCACACAAATGAAACTAACATTAATTTAAACTAAACATGCAAAATTTTCTTTTTAAAACACAAAATTTTTATTTTTTTTCATAAACCAGTATAAAACATACCGTAATAAATATACTTTAAAATTTAAATAAAAATGATAGTAGAAAGTAGAAAAATAATATTTTAATCATTTTCCAAACTTTCAGAGATACTGTAACAAATGCTCAACTTCTCGCAATTTTCAGCCCTCAGATAAACTTTTCAAGGTCATTACATTAACCCCGTTCCGTAAAGAGGAGTTGCATAACGCTGAAGGTTAATGACCTAAAAATGTGCAGCTACAGAAAAATCGTGGTTCTGCAACATTCTTTTTTAGAAATCTGGGAGGATTTTATTGTTGCTGGGGTGTAGAGAACACCCCGCGCGAGTGATCGCGGGTTAATGAACTAGAGAGACAGGACTGGAGAGCAGGAACCAAAAACGTATAATACTTTTCTATATAGACTTTTTTAAACAAAAATGAGTGTAATCATTTCAAAAAATATTGTTATGAGCCAATAAAAATTGTAGCTTCTTAATTGAAACAATTCAAATTTAATATTCAAAATGAACTAATGAATTCAATCATTTTAAAAGGAGTTATCCTAGGTAAACTTCATATGCACAATGCGGTATCTGGAGCCAAAACGAATGCCCAAATAATTTATTGTGTTCTCATAGAACACATTAGGAATGAACAACCGTGTTTCTAACAAGTCACAAAAAGGATTTCTGTTTGTATTTGATTTGTATGATGTGTGTCTTGTTAGTTAAAATTCTTTATTTTTTCCACTGAATTGTTTCCAATTTTCTGCCTGACTATCGGTGCAGTAATACGGCTAACAGAATGCCGTGAAAATATAACAAAATTATAAGTGCAAGTTGTACTGAAAAATTATAGAATGTCCGTTTGAAAATAATATATGCCAGAATAGCTCAATATCTAAATTAAAAGAATATAAGTATTTTTGACCCAAACGCACGGAAATGTGAGAAATAAGTTGCAATTAAGCCCATTTGAAAGAGGAACACTTATAAAAGGGATAATACCGCAATTAAAATTTTTTTAACTTTTTTTTTCGGTGTTATTCTGATACTTGTCATAGAACTGCATTACCAAAGTTCAATAACTCGAGTTATAATAATTGCAGAGTAAAGTTTTATGTGTCTTCGGGTTTGGGAACGACTCCCCTTTCAAATGACATCTGGTTTTCTAAATTCGGTCGGTAAGTTGGCTTTCAAACTAATAAGAGTCGGATATTTTCAAGAAAGTGTTTCATTTTTACAAAAATGTTACAGGAATTTAGCGAAACGTACACCAGATTGAGATTCCTGGTAAAATTTCGAGTGAAATTGTTCACTTTGGTAAGTTTCTATTGTAATAAAAAAAATAGTGGTTGGCATGTCACGGAAAAAACTATTGATAGAGGGGACGAAATTTCAAGAAACAGTTGAGCATAGCTTATGAACTAATTGGAAATTCGACAAGTGCCATACATACTCGTGATCAGCGTTGAATTCTGTCCAAGAAACACTAAGTTTGATAAGAATTCGGGGATGACAACAAAATGAAACAAACTCACAGAAATGAGATATGCGTTGCAATTAAGCCCATTTGAAAGAGGAACGCTTAAAAAAGGGATAATACCGCAATTAAAATTATTTTACTTTCTTTTAGGTGTTTTTCAGATACTTGTCATAGAAATGCATTACCAACGTACAATAACTCGAGTTCTAATAATTGCATTGTACAGTTTTAAGAGTGTTCGGGTCTGGGAACGACTCTCCTTTCAAATGACACCTTGTTTTTTAAATTCGGTCGGTAAGTTGGCTTTCAAGCTAAAAGGGTCGGTTATTTTCAAGAAAGTGTTTCATTTTTAATAAAAGAGTTACAGGAGTTTCGCGAAACGGAAAGCAGATTCAGATTCCTGGTCAAATTCCATTGAAATGGGTCACTTTGGTAAGTTTCTAGGGTAAAAAAAAATAGTGGTTGCTATGTAAATGAAACAGACTATTTAATGAGGGGACGAATTTCAAAGAAACATCTGGGCATAAATTTTGAACTAATTGGAATTTCGACAAGCGCTGTACATATTCGTGTTCAGCGTTAAATTCTTTGCAAGAAAAACAAAGTTTGGTAAGAACTGGAAGATGATAAAAAAATGACCAAACTCACGGAAATGAGAAATGCGTTGCAATTAAGCATATTTGAAAGAGGAACGCCTTGAAAAAGGATAATTCCGAAATTAAAATTTTAAATTTTTTTTTCGGTGTTTTTCTGATACTTGTCATAGAAATGCATTACCAAAGTGCAATAACTCGAGTTCTAATAATCGCAGAGTAAAGTTTTAAGTGTTTTCGGGTTTGGGAACGTCTCTCCGTTCGAATAAAACACGGTGTTTTAAAATCCGTCGATAAGTTGGCTTTCAAGCCAAAAAGATCCGGTTTTTTTTCAAGAAGGTGTTTCATTTTTTAAAAAAAGTTACAGAAATTTCGCGAAACGGAGACCAGATTTAGATTCTTGGTCGAATTTCGAGTGAAATGGGTCCCTTTGGTATGTTTCTAGAGTAAAAAACATAATAAAATAAAATAGTAGTTGTTATGTCACTGAAACAGACTATTAAAAGATTGGACGAATGTTAAAGAAACAGTTTGTCATAACTTGTGAACTTATTGGAATTTCAAAAAGCGCCATACATATTCGTGATCAGCGTTGAATTCTGTGCAAGAAAAACTAAGTTTTGTAAGAATTGGAGGGTGATAAAAAAATGACCCAAACTCACGGAAATGAGAAATGCGTTGCAATTAAGCCTATTTGAAAGAGGAACGCCTTAAAAAAAAGAAAATACCGCAATTAAAATTTAAATTTTTTTTTGCGGTGTTTTTCTGATACATGTCATAGAAATGCATTACCAAAGTGCAATAACTCGAGTTCTAATAATCGCAGATTAAAGTTTTTAGTGTCTTCGGGTTTGGTAATGACTAACCTTTCGAGTAACACCCGGTTTTTTTAAAATCGGTCAGTAAGTTAGGCTTTCAAGTGAAAAAGGTTCGGTTATTTTCAAGAAGGTGTTTCATTTTTAATAAAACTTTACAGGAGTTTCTCGAAATGGAGACCAGATTTAGATTAATGGTAATATTTCGAGTGAAATTGTTCACTTTGGTAAGTTTCTAGGGTAAAAAAAAATAATAAAATAAAATAGTGGTTGGCATGTCACTGAAACAGACTATTAAAAGAGGGGACGAATGTCAAAGAAACAGTTGGTCATAACTTGTGAAATAATTGAAATTTCAACAAGCGCCATACATATTCGTAATCAGCGCTGAATTCTGTGCAGGAAAAACTAAGTTAGATAATAATTGGAGGAAGAAAAAAAAATAACCCAAACTCACGGAAATGAGAACTGCGTTGCAATTAAGCCCATTTGAATGAGAAACGCTCTTAAAAAGGAATAATACCACAATTACAGTTTTTTTACTTTTTTTTCGGTGTTTTTCTGATACTTGTCATAGAAATGCATTACCAACGTACAATAATTCGAGTTCTAATAATCGTAGAAAAAAGTTTTAAGTGTCTTCGGGTTTCGGAACGTCTCTCCGTTTGAAATAACACACGGTTTTTTAAAATCCGTCGATAAGTTGGCTTTAAAGCCAAACAGGTTCGGTTTTTTTCAAGAATGTGTTTCATTTTACAAAAACAGTTACAGGAATTTTTAGAAACGGAGACCAGATTTATATTCCTGGAACAATTTCGAGTGAAATTTGTCACTTTGGTAAGTTTCTAGGGTAATAAGAAAAAATAGTGGTTGGCATGTCACGGAAAAAGACTATTGATAGAGGGGACGAATTTCAAACAAACAGTTGTTCATAGCTTATGAACTAATTGGAAATTCGACAAGCGCCATACATACTCGTGATCAGCGTTGAATTCTGTCCAAGAAAAATTAGGTTTGATAAGAATTCGAGGATGACAAAAAAATGAAACAAACTCACGGAATTGAAAAATGCGTTGCAATTAAGCCTATTTGAAAGAGGAACGTCTTAAAAAAAATAATACCGCAATTAAAATTTAAAAAAAAATTTTTTTTCGATTTTTTTCTGATACTTGTCATAGAAATGCTTTACCAAAGTGCAATAACTCGAGTTCTAATAATCGCAGAGTAACGTTTTAAGTGTCTTCGGGTTATGGAACGGCTCCCCGTTCGAATAACACGCGGTTTTTTAAAATCGGTCAGTAAGTTAGGCTTTCAAGTGAAAAAAGTTCGGTTATTTTCAAGAAGATGTCTCATTTTTAATAAAGGAGTTACAGGGGTTTCGCGAAACGGAGACCAGATTTAGATTCCTGGTCGAATTTTGAGTGAAATGGGTCACTTTGGTAAGTTTCTAGGGTAAAAAAAATAATAAAATAAAATAGTGGTTGTTATGTCACTGAAACAGACTATTAAAATAGTGGACGAATGTTAAAGAAACAGTTGGTCATAACTTGTGAACTTATTGGAATTTCAACAAGCGCCTTACATATTCGTGATCAGCGTTGAACTCTGTGTAAGAAAAACTAAGTTTTGTAAGAATTGGAGGGTGATAAAAAAATGACCCAAACTCACGGAAATGAGAAATGCGTTGCACTTAAGCCTATTTGAAAGAGGAACGCCTTAAAAAGGGATAATACCGCAATTAAAATTAAAAAAAATTTTTTCGGTGTTTTTCTGATACTTGTCATAGAAATGCATTACCAAAGTGCAATAACTCGAGTTCTAATAATCGCGGTAAAGTTTTTAAATGTCTCGGTTTGGGGGAAAGGCTAACCGTTCGAGTAACACCGTTTTTAAAATCGGTCGAAGTTAGGCTTTCAATGAAAAAGGTTCGGTTATTTTCGAAGTTGTTTCATTTTTAATAAAACTTTACAGGAGTTTCTCGAAATGGAGACCAGATTTAGATTCCTGGTAATATTTCGAGTGAAATTGTTCACTGGTAAGTTTCCCCAGGGTAATAAAAAAAATAGTGGTTGGCATGTCACCGAAAAAGACTATTGATAGAGGGGACGATATTTCAAGGAAACAGTTGGGCATAACTTATGAACTAATTAGAATTTCGACAAGCGCCATACGTAATTCGTGATGAGCGTTGAATTCTGTCCAAGAAAAACTAAGTTTGGTAAGAATCGAGGATGACAAAAATGAAACAAACTCACGGAAATGGAAATGTATTACCAACGTACAATAACTCGAGTTCTAATAATCGCAGAGTAAAGTTTTAAGTGTCTTCGGGTTTGGGAACGGCTAACCGTTCGAGTAACACCCGGTTTTTAAAATCGGTCAGTAAGTTAGGCTTTCAAGTGAAAAAGGTTCGGTTATTTTCAAGAAGGTGTTTCATTTTTAATAAAACTTTACAGGAGTTTCTCGAAATGGAGACCAGATTTAGATTCCTGGTAATATTTCGAGTGAAATTGTTCACTTTGGTAAGTTTCTAGGGTAATAAAAAAAATAGTGGTTGGCATGTCACCGAAAATGACTATTGATAGAGGGACGATATTCAAGGAAACAGTTGGGCATAACTTATGAACTGATTAGAATTTCGACAAGCGCCATACGTATTTCGTGATGAGCGTTGAATTCTGTCCAAGAAAAACTAAGTTTGGTAAGAATCGGAGGATGACAAAAAAATGAAACAAACTCACGGAAATGAGAAATGCATTACCAACGTACAATAACTCGAGTTCTAATAATCGCAGAGTAAAGTTTTAAGTGTCTTCGGGTTTGGGAACGTCTCTCCTTACAAATGACACCTGGATTTTTAAATTCGGTCGGTGAGTTGGCTTTCAAGCCAAAAACGGTCGGTTTTTTTCAAAAAGTTGTTTCATTTTTACAAAAAAAGTTACAGGAATGTTTAGAAACTGAGACCAGATTTAGATTCCTGGTAAAATTTCGAGTGAAATTGGTCACTTTGGTAAGTTTCTAGGATAATAAAAAATAATGGTTGGCATGTCACCGAAAATACTATTGATAGAGGGGACGAATTTCAAAGAAACAGTTGCTCATAGCTTATGAACTAATTGGAAATTCGACAAGCGCCATACATACTCGTGATCAGCGTTGAATTCTGTCCAAGAAAAACTTGAAAGAAGAACACTTAAAAAGGGATAATACCGCAATTAAAATTATTTTACTTTTTGGGGTTTTTTTCAGATACTTGTCATAGAAATGCATTACCAAAGTGCAATAACTCGAGTTCTTATAATCGCACATTAAAGTTTTAAGTGTCTTTGGGTTTGGGAACGGCTCTCCGTTCGAATAACACCCGGTTTTTTAAAATCCGTTAATAAGTTAGGCTCTCAATTGAAAAAGGTTCGGTTATTTTCAAGAAAGTGTTTCATTTTTAATAAAAGAGTTACAGGAGTTTCACTAAACGGAGACCAGATTTATATTCCTTGTCAAATTTCGAGTGAAATGGGTTACTTTGGTAAGTTTATAGGGTAAAAAAAAAAATAGTGTTTGGCATGTCACCGAAAAAGACTATTGAGATAGAGGGGACGAATTTCAAAGAAACAGTTTAGCATAGCTTATGATTTAATTGGAATTTCGACAAGCGCCATACATATTCGTGATTAGCGTTAAATTCTTTGCAAGAAAAACAAAGTTTGGTAAGAACTGGTGGATGACAAAAAAAAAAAAATGACCCAAGCTCACGGAAATGAGAAATGCGTTGCAATTAAGCCCATTTGAATGAGGAATGCTTAAAAAGGGATAATACCGCAATGACAGTTTTTTTACTTTTTTTTCGGTGTTAAAGGCATAATCCATTTGAAGAAAATACATTTGTCGTGATTTTTATTCCAATTACTGCGAATTGTTCCCCTAAATAACGCAGTTATATCTTCCTTTACTTCAAGTGCACACATCTGTATTTAAAGAACGTTATTTAAGGTATCCGACTACTTTCGGAACCGTGATTATAAAAACGCATAAATGGATAATTTTCATGATATTTTTGTCTTTGATTAGAATAAAAAAAAAATTTTTTTAAAGACATTTTGACAAAACTTTTAAAAATTTTAAATTTTTAAAATTTTAAAAAATAACATTTTTTTAAAAAGTTCTCCTTTTTGAAAAAACTTTTATTATTTAAAATATTTTTTCTGTATATAGCCGCCTCTACCCCGGCTCAACTAGTTTTGAAAAATTCACATTATTTTTTAGATTTCAACCATTTTAAAAAAATTTTCGGCGTTTATTTCTTAAAATTTCTCCCCTTTTGGGAAACTGGATCCCACTTCTAATTATATATTTCAAATTTCTAGTTGAGCCCCTGTACAGAGGTCGAGCTATATAGGCAAAATGTATTATATAGACGCATTTTTTACAAAAACAAAAATTTTTGAAAAAGGGGGCATTTTTGTTCATTTTTTAAAAATTTTTACTTAAATATTTTTTTTTTAATACTATTCTTAAAACAATTTTATGTACACCCCAATTTAAGTGACACAAATATAAAAAAATTATTTATACGTTTCAAAATCACGGTTCAAAGATCTCGGAAAAAATTTTTAAACTTCAACAATTATTTGTTGACCTAAAACAAAAAAATAAGTGGAAATTTGTTTTCGCTCATGTGCAGAAAAAATTACAACATTTGGCCATGTTTTATGACTTAATGTAAATTGGTTATCTATAATCCCAAATACTAAATTAAAAAAATATAAAAAGTAATTTTTAAAAAAAAATTGAATATATTG
>BMAV01006061.1:47533-62787 GCA_019973955.1 Trichonephila inaurata madagascariensis
AGCTTTCTGTAAAAGGGGAAATTTGACAGTACACTTACGCATTCATAGTGCAACAAAGGATAAGTCTCCGGTTCATGAAATATGCAGCAAGACTTTCTCACATGAAGTGATTATTCAAAAATAAAAATTGTATTCTCATGCCAAACAAGAATTATAGTTTTGTGATACATAAAACTGTTGATTTTAGTGATTGAATTTCTATAAATTTTTTTTTGTCAAAGTTTATAAACCAAATTTCCAAAACGTTTTCCTACATAATATTACCAAAAAACATTGCTTTCTTATTTAAAAATAAGAAAAACCAAATTAACTAAAAATTCAAGTTTTGCTATATTTGAGAGCCATTGTTTTTTCGCTTAATTCAATTCGTGGACTTAATCCTAGAACAGGGGCGACGAACCTTTATGAATCAACGTGCCATTGTTTCTAAAGAAATGCTAAATGAGGTATACACGTCCCGTCAAACAATTTGGACTTGTGATTATTGAGAAGATAATAAAATTAAATATTAAAAACACAAAACTCTTTATTTACTACAGAAAATTAAATATTGTATTTTATAGTAGTAAATGTTTTAGTTAAACGTGTAATTTGAATTATATAAAGTAACATTAGTGTGATTTCTGCTGTTGCAGATTAGATGATAAATAAATTATATTAGGATAGTTTAAGATGTTACTTTTAGGAGAATGCATGTTGAATTGGAGTCATTTGCCAAATGGTTTCTAAGCGAATCTTTAATGTTATTTATCTCTGAAAATAATGACTCGTAGGCATAGGCCAATGAAAATATGGTTAGAATAGCATGAGCCTGCTTCTTCAAACATTTTAACATGTCTAGAATAGAATTTAATGTTTCCAAAATTTCGTTACTGGCATTTTTACTTATATTGCTTGTTAATCTTTCTGTTTCAGTCAATTCTAACTTTTTCCTTGTTTCAATAAATTTTTGAATCCATATTGAACTAGATTATAAATCAATAAGTTGCATTTCAAATTCCTCAATTTCTAACGTCAAATTGGGGCAAGTTCAGTTTATCAAATGATGTCACATCAGGGTACATAATAAACTTGAGCATTTCTGATAATTCTTTGAACTGAGAAAATCTCACTGAAAATTCCTTGATTGAAGAAACAATCATGGTTGATCGTTTTGATTGGTGGCGTGTCCAAAATATTGTGCCGTGTGCCAATAGTTTGCCATTCCTGTCCCAGAAGATTATACTCGCAATTTATCGTAGCAATATTGTACTTCAGTGTTGTATTATTTTGGATTGCCTGGTGATATTCGGGGCCGATCCTAGGGTATCGGCCGCCGTCGTGCAAACACTTAATGTGCCGCCCCCAGAGAACTTTTCTTATTTTGACTAATACTTAACGCGTTGACGTTAAAAAATCATCTACTTATATAGGAATAAAAAGTAAAACACATCAATAATAACTCAAATAAAATTTGAAGTGCAGAACTTCATTTTTTGGCCAGGTAATGAGTTATGCTTACAAAATGCTTTAACAAAATAATAACCTTTAAAATAAAAATAAACGTTTTATAATTATAAATGCAAAACAAAAGAATTTACTGAAAAAATACAATCTAATAAAAATAAATACTAAGGCACAAATCTCGTGGTAAATCAGTGTTTCTACTAAGACTAAGTAATAAACTACCATAAAGTCCGGTGTATAACGCGCACTTTTAACTCAAAAAATAAGATCGAAATTTACGGTTGCGCGTTATACGCCGGGTATGAAAATGAGAGCATTAAAAATACAAAGATGAGCATAGAAAAAGATCAGACTTTCACATGTATCGAAATACTATTTCTGTTAAAGAAATAACATTCCTTATGAACTTTAAGGTTTGTAATTCTGAAAGTACACTATATTTTTATTAAAGCTTGAAATAATATTCGAATTAAGGACTTCACACACAAAACACAAGATCATTGAGCGCATGCATTTTAAGTTTCTTCGTAAAAAAGGGTGTGCGTGTTACATGGCGAATATGTGTAGGGGCACGCTATACTCCAGATTTTACTGTAACTATAAAAAATAACTTTTCTAGCTTTCTGAGAAGCAAATTTGTTAATAGTTTAGGTCAAATCAGTTTTTTCCGAGATTTCGGATTCAATTGTGACTATGGCCAAATCTGAAAGCCTTTCTTGTGTCATATTGCTCAAGTAATTTTTAATTTACTGAAACTTCTTTCATCGGAAGCTACACAGAAACAGGTTAGGTAAAAAAATTTCTTAATACTAGAGCGAAATTGGGAAAACAGGGAATAAGCTCATTTTTCCCTATAATTTCTAATATTTCAGTTCGTCGTTTTTTATCAGGAAAAATATCTTTGAATGAAGTTATTTCATTCAAGAGCTTTATACCGTCTATATCTTATTTTGGAATTTCTTCTTTATTTTCTCTTATTGTTCCAGCAATAGGTGTTTTTTTTTTCTTTTCAAAAATTCATCTGAAAATGGATGTGTATCAGTTGTCTCCTTTAAAGTCACGTTCTTCCCTACTGTTTATGTGTTTATACATATAAACCATGTATTTCTAACTGTGTCTCCCTCTTCTAAATCTAGATCGATTTCAGTGGAGGTATCATACTTGCTGTTATACTCTACACCATTTGATTCTTCCTCATCATAATCACGAACAGAATTTCTTCATCCGAAAATACTATTGTACTATATCTCTGTTAAATACTGTATCTATTAAATTACTTAAATATCACATTTCTTCATCATAACTCAGTGCTTCTCAAACTTTCAATACTTGCGACCCAATATTCAATCATTTTCGTCGCGCCCCCCTCCATTCAATAACAATGCATTGTGTGTGAATTCAGTAATACTATACTTAGACGCTAAAACTACAATACGACTTTAACCTCTTTAAGTGCGGCGTATATAAACGTCTCGCTGAGACAGTACGTTAATTGCCATGAACATATATATACGTCTTTCCGAAGTACGATCTTTTCTGTGAACTGCTATTCATAAAATTGCTCCGAAGGCTTTGGAATGCAATAAAATGACCTAGACAGTGTTTGCGAAGGAATTACTTATTTCAGAGGATTTTCTTTTATTTCATCCTCCCCCCCCCCCCGAAAAAAAAAAAAAACACATACGCTCGTTTACGTGTTAAAGGGTGGCATTGGGAAGTGAATCGCGTAATTTTTAATCAGCATTTAAGGGATTAGCTATAAGCGCACAAATTATTAAGATAAGTGTTAGTTTTTGCATATAATTTTATGTATGGCAAGCCCATGGGGTCACTGGTAATTATTAAAATTGTTTTATTAACTATAAAATACATTGCATGGTACTGATATATTTATAAGTGTATGAAGTCAGTCTAAAGGTGTACTTTATTTCTTATTATGTCAGAATGTATTTTGTTTGTCTACCTTGAGTAATTTAATAATTTTTTAAAATAATCTTTTGTTTTCGAATTTTCAATATGCTCGCGCCTCCCTTGTAGGGTTATCACGCCCCCCTAGGGGGCGCCCCCCACAGTTTGAGAAACACCGTCATAACTACAACAATACACCATAGTATAAGGAAGGTTTAAAACGTGCTCATGCATTCAGAACTGTAACGGAGACTCACGCGGAAGGTATGACATACCCGAAGAGGCTGTATCCAAAAATATATATTTAGAATTCGCCTACAAGCTAAGGCCCCCTCAAAGAATATGACCTTAAAGTCAGCTACACGAGAAACTATCAATTTTCCAAAAAAAGGTTTAGACGGAGCGTTGAAAAAAGGTAGACGGTGGGCATGACAAACCCTGCGCGGGAAGTGTCGGGTTAAAACTAAAAAATATCTCTGACCTGGTGCATTCTATATCGGTATAGTTAAAAATATTTTTAAAAGTATCTACACTAGGGAAAGTCGAGACCATTTCTTTTGCAACTTCGATGCTTGCACAAAGCCTCGGGTCTTCCCGATGGACGATTTCTGATGCCGAGTCATATAATTTATTTCTCTGTAGCAGTGTGAAAGGAATTTCTGTGAATGCTTGAAAATAAAGTTATAAATTTTGGATTAAAAAATAACTCAATTCTTTTTTAATCGAATCTAAATTTTCAAACTTTTTAAAGTTTTCTATTTATTATTGCAAACTGTAAATTTTTTCCTAGAAATATTGAGAAAATCAAAATAATAATCTTAAGCTTTTTAATTTTTTTTTTCAAACTCTCAAAAAACTACATTTAATCTTTTTTTTCAAATTTTCTGACTGAATTATAAAATTTCTGATTTAATACAAACATATTTTGTTTAATTAATTGTTTGTTTAAACATATTAGTTTCATTTCTAGAACAAAATGTAGCCTGGCTTCCAGAATACTTATTCAAAATTATTAAAGTATCTTCACCAAAAGTAAGCTTCCAAAAATTCTAAGGTTTTTTTAAAAAAAAAACTAGGAACATAATTACAATACTCTGAATTTGTAGTTTCCTTTTAAAGTTTCTAAATATAAGTTATTAAAACATTAATATTATTATTATACTTCTTAAGGGTTTTTTTTTTTTTAAATATCTTAATACACTTTGAGACTAAACAGAACAAACACAATAAAACATTTCTAGAATAATTTGAAATTTCTAAGGGATAACTCAAAACTTTTTGACAAAATTTGTATCTTAATTACATTAAAAATACTCAAGATTATACAACCTTACTACTTATTGAATAATTTTTCACATTTCTGTTTTGTTGAGAGAGAAATCACTCTTATCTATTTTATGAATTGTGTTTATCACATTTTTATTTCTGTAATGCATTTTGCTATCACTTTAATTAAATAGTTTTATACTACTAGGAGCAACTAAAAAAATATTACCAATATTTTTCAACATTTATTATTGTTCTATAAAAATAAACCTTTCATTAAATGCTTTTTATAAGAAATTTCTGCAATAGTTCTGACATTCTTATTGTTGCCTTTTTTAAAGATTTTAAATATTGCTATAGATTGTTAAAGATGAATTTTGATTAACTTTAGTAGAAGCATACAGAATGCTATACAATATTTTAAAGAAATTATACGATTTTTATGTATTTTTATAATTATTAGTTTGCATTAAATATTCTTTCAAATTCTCTGGGCAAAAGATCTTAATCAAGAAGGTATCGTGCAAATCACTCTTAAAATAGCAATAAATGCAGAAAGAAAAAAGAATTTGTGCTTTTCAAATTCAATCTTACAAATAATGGTTCTCTTAGCAGTCTTAGAGTATATTAGAAAAATTATATGTGTTTATTTCACATGTTACCTCAATCAAAAGAACAAAAAATGTGTGTATATCTTTAAGTAAACTTAACATACTTTATTTCTTTGAAAATTCTTTTCACAGTTTGAAGCAATTTAAATTAAATATTACTAAAAATTATCGTAATACGTTATGATTACAAACAAAATCATCAAAATAAATATAACTATGTTTTATTTCAATTTCGCGCTATTGTTAATATCCTTTTAAGTATGGTAAATAATTAATGAATGTACTCAAAGGCTCATTAGTGTTTTGTATTTTAAATGAATTACTACCATTTTTCATAAGTGACTAAAGGAATTATTTTTATACGAGAGGCAAATAATATTCTTTCATTTGAATAACAATGCCAATTGAAAATACTTTAAGAAGATTACGATACATGCAAGCTACGAAAACATACACTTAAATATGTTAATCAACATGAAAGTATTCTAAGAATCTGATGATATAGGTTTTATTTATATAAATAAGTAAATAAAATAGTTATAGCAAAAATGCAACAAAAAAAATTTTTTTTTTCACTTTGTTGTTGTTACTGATGCCACCTGATCGGCAAAGGCCAGATCGAGACCCACGAAATTCATCATGGCAAAGGGGTCGAAAAGGGGTCTTTTTTTTCTGAGGGTCATTCTGCCTTAAGCGTGTCATAAATCTTGATCGTGCTTTTCATTACTTTTGTCCGATGTGTCGAAATTCTTCCTTAACGACCCCTTCCCCCATGGGACCAACGTTGAGAACTCATGAATACTTGCAAAAAAAAAATACACTCACTTCCAAAAGTTAAGCACGGAGATGAAAAATGCAAAAAAAAATCAACAAATACTGCTTTGATTGACACAAAATTTAGCAGTAAAGTAGTATATATATTTATACATAAAACAAAATCAATAATTATATACAGAAATGAAAACAATATAAAATTTTTGTTAAGTTATCAGATAATGTCATACTGGAGACTTAAACAGAGAATTATGTATAAAGTTAAAATAAACAGCATAAAATGAAAAAAAGGACATTAATAGGGTATGTGATCCCCCCTCATCTGTATGTAAAGTTTACACCTTCTGACCATGCTTTCAATTAGGTGGTCAACCACCGCAGAATTAAGCAATCGCCATTCTTCTTGTAGAACAGTTTCCAGCTCAATAAGAGTGGCTGGAGGTGGGAAACGTGAAGATACTGCACGGCCGAGAGCATCCCAAAGATTTTCAATGGGAGTAAGGTCGGGCGAATATGCTGGCTACGCCATACGCGCAATCCCTTCACTCTCCAGGTAGTCATTGACGATGTCAGCTCTATGGGGACGTGCGTTATCGTCCATTAAAACAAAAGTAGTACCAATTGCTGCAGCGTTCAATCTAACAAAGGGTTCTAGGACTTCATCTCGATACCGGACAGCCGTCACAGAACCCGGTTTAAAGATGTGCAGGTCGGTGCGGTATCCTAATGAAATCCCTGCCCACACCATAATGCTTCCACCTCGAAATGCGTGATGTTTGGGGGCTGATTGCGTGTTCCTTGTTTACGCCATATTCTTATACGCTTGTCATCTGGCTCCAGAGCAAATCCTGACTCATCAGTTAACATGACATTGCCCCAGTCAGACATAGTCCGATTGCCATGTTCCCGGCACCACTTTAATTGTGCCCCTCTTGATTGGACGGATAGAGGAACACAAACTCGAGGTACCCGGGCATACAGTCCATTCATATGTAATCTTCGGCGTACAGTAGCTGCAGATATAGCCTTACCAATGGATGCTGTAACCATAGATGTCACACGTGTGGAGGTCGTTCTGCGATTCCGCTTGGCTACAATAGCAATATATCGATCTTCCGCAGGGTTGTAACTCTTGGGCGACCGCCTACGGGCCTTCGGACAACTGTCTGTGTGGTTTGGTATTGTTACCATAAACGCGTGTGAAATTACAGAATGATGAACGCCGAAGAAAAGAGCAACATCTGTGATCGACTGCCCTACTTCAATGCGCCCCACAGCACGCCTGCACTCAGAATCTTCCATTCGTTTTCTGGAAGTCATAGAAGCACGTATGTCTTGAAAACAAATTGTACGAAAGTTTTAAACACCTTCTATCAGCACTTACAATCAACTTCTGTAACCCTTCATAAAGCTGGCTTCTTATAAGATTGCCCTTTTTGCATATTTCTTGGCATGAAAGTACGATTGACTGTTACCTAACATATTTGCATACTTCCATCTACCTCTGCAGCGAATTGCATCCTTTTCAATTCTGATTGGCTTACGGAAATTAGCATTTTCCTCTCCGTGCTTAACTTTTGGAAGTGAGTGTAATTAACTATAGACTTGGAGGGTGACAGAAGATTTCTGGCGCTTATGGGCCAGATCTTTCTCGGGGCGGGAAGCAGATTCCTTTGCTGACTGAATGAACATTCTGTCTTTTGGTTGTTACATAAATAAAAGAGAACCGGGATAAATAAAATCTAATATTCTCTTTCACTGGACCACTTCTGAAAAAAATTCCAGCTGCCAAGCCTTCATGTAGCTTCTTAGTGCGACATTTATTACAGTCAATCAATCAACAGATGAAGGGGGTATTTTCATTTACAAGCTAATAACATTCTGATTGGATTTTTCCCATCCCAAGTGTTATCTGTATTTCACTCCAAACGATCTTTTTGTCGAACCGCTTTGAATGAGAAGTTTTTCCTGCTTTCTGTCCACATACCACTCCTTGTTTTCTCATTATTTTGAGTAATTTTACCTTTTTTTTAAGCTTTTATACTGTGGGTCTTGAGATTCAGAATTCACACGGAAAATTTATATCGTAAGAAACTCTTAATATGACCATTAATAACATTTTATGACTTTTTGCTTACACACGTCCGAGGCCCCTGAAGCTAGGGGGTCCGTATCATTGATACAGGCCCCCTAATTAAGCAGGCTACACCCCTGATGAGAAGGAATGTTCAGGAATGTTCCTCAGAATTTGAAATCCATTCTTATTTTTCTCGAACTATGTTATGCTATCGGGACTTATTTTGATTTTTCAATAACTATTTAAAATTCAGCATAATTATTCAACTTATCATAAATTTTATTTTGAGAAATTCACAAAAAAATTTGCTTAATCGATAGAATTATAGGTGGCCTGTGGCCGCCCCCTTGTTTCGGCCGCCCGCGTGCGGTGCACGCCTGCTGGGATCGGCCCTGCTGTCGAAAACGCTCTTTCGGCATCTAAGCTAGTTGGTGGTATTGTTAGCAATACGTGATATACCTTTCCAAGTACTTTCCTCTAAATCTCTGATCTTCAAATAAATCGATTTCTCTTTGGATGGTTTTAGATACAGCTCATTTCTATATTGTATTTTGGTTTGTTGAAATTTTTTTAGTTATAGCTAATTTTAATTTTTGTTCAAGAGACAATTCCTTTTCGCTATCGACGTTCGGGTCATAATCATCTCCGATAACTGTACCGAATTCATCTGAATGCGGATAAGGTTTGCGGAAAAAAATTTTAAGAAAATATATTATAAACTTGATATAATTTGAATTAGTTAGTCTTTTTTCTTCTTTTTCATTTTCATTTATAAAATCCTGATGATATGCAAATAGAAGTATGATATGCAAATACAATGGGAATAACAAACTCACCATTTTAAAAAATATCGAAATATTACACACTTTCTTCACAACTACAACCTTGTTTTCACGCATACGAATATCAGACTACGAATCCTGCGCGTGTGCAGTATCGCTCTGAGCTGTAACAGAATAGTTTTGGCCCGCCTCCTTGGATGATTCACATATTTTATGACTTTTCTTGATTGTACGATGCAACTTTATATTCATTGTCTAATTAATTTCGCCCGTTAGGGAGACATAAAAACAAAAACGGTTTGCTAGGTTCGCGATCCCTGAACATATAGTGAAATATAGAAAAGGAAAATTAGCGAAGAAGAAGGGAGAAATTAAAAAAAAAAAAAAATTCTAGTAAATTCCGAAAAACCGGTATTTAAGCTTGTAAAAACCGGTATTCGGTATTGCAATTCCAAGCCGGTATGACTTTTTTAATACCATGATTGATTCTGTGATAAGCAATATGGATTCAAGATTTATGTCTAGATCAACATTTTGAAAATTTTGGTTTTCTTTATGACTTAAACAAGTTAAAAAATATTCCAAAAGAGCAAATACAGAAAAACTGTCAAGATTTACGCAGTCCTGCAAATAGGTGAGAGCAGTGACTTCCGACCTTACGAATTATATGAAGATTTACAAAATATGTGATCCCAAATTTACCCAACACCATTACAGACGAGAAACATCTGCTCCAATATGTCGTAGGGAACGATCTGAAAGAAATTTTCCCAAATATTTACATTGTCTTTCGAATTTTGTTAACAATATTTGTAAGTACCGTTTCTACTGAGAGGAGCTGTTAAAAATCAAAACTGATAAAAAATTATGTAAGAATGGGTTGGGGAAGACTTTCAGCTTTGGCAGTTTTATCTATTGAAGCATCTATAAGATAAAAATTACGAACCAATCATTAAGGATTTCAACAAAACTAAAAGTGGAAAATTTCTGTTTAATTTTTTTTTTCATTGTTTAATTTTCCTATTAAATATTTGTAAAAAGTTTGGTTTCTTTCTTTATGAATAAAAATTGGTTTTTTATTTTATAAACTCACTTCTTACGCCACCAGAGAGCCTCACGAAATGTATCTTGCCCACATGAAGCACAGGTCTCGCGCCGCCACTGGTTGCAGGGTTCGAATCCACCACTCGACTACACCGGCCACTAATTCGTAACCCTGAGCAATAGATTATGGTGGACACTTTAAAACAGAACATAATTTAATTCGAATTCAAATATAGTGCTGCTTTAAAATTAAAAATCAAATTATGAACATACGATAGGTAACATATATTATTCGGAAATACTAAATAATAATTTGCCCATTCACATTTTCCAGGTATTTAAATATTTAATTTCAATAAATAGTTTACTTTTAATCTTTAGAATCAACGTTTGATGCAATGATAAATAGCAACATTAATATTATTAAGAATCTAAAATTTTGCATTTCACTACTCCTAAATTTTAGGTTGCAAATTCCCTCTCGTGCAAAATACACAGGATTTATCACAAAGCTCTAAACAACAAAAATAAATGCAGACTATGCGACTGTGGATAATATTTCAACGGCTTTTGAAAAAAAATGTAAGCACTTATCCCAGTTACTAAATATAATGCATGAGTAAGTGATATTAAATTATTACAGAGAGATAATGAGTAAACTATATTAAAATTACATTAAAAAATTTTAATAACCAGTAAATGCTTTTTTAATATTTGCTACATATAGCACCAATAATATGTGTTGATCTATTTTAAATATATATTATTTCAAGATATATTCTAAGTATAAAATGGGGTTCCTCAAAGATACCTTTTAGTTCTAAGGATTCAATTAGTTGAAAAAATTTGAAGACCACTGAGTTATTGCAATTAGTATCAAATATGAATACAGAAATTATTGAATTCTTTGAATTAGGCAAATTTAAAGTAATTGATGTTTATCGCTTTATGTTATATATTTTTGCTTATTAAAGAGTTTCAAATTTCTAATCTTTCCAAAATCGATCTCATATATTTTATACCAAATCAAAGGTAAATTTTTAATTTCGTGTTTTTTCCTATACATCTTAAAATAGAGAAAAAAAGTAGTTTTAGTTGTATCAACATCTATATAGGTTTTCTAAATATTCCTCTATCATACTTTCTCAAAATAGCAACGGAAGAAAACAATATGTTTAAATGACTTTGTAAATTAATTGAAAATATCAGGAAAAAAGGATATCTTCAGAACGAATAAGTTACTAAATTTTAAAAATTGAAAGAATGAGCTATTATTAATATACTATCCCAATCTAAATGTTGCATAGAATTCTAAGACTTTAATTTCAAAATACATTTCAGAACTAAAGATCAATTTAAATTAGCTGGTATTTGGCACATTCATAATATCAAATATTTAAGTCATTCATAAATATCAATTTAAGATTTCTTACTTAAAGTTACACCTTAATTTTTATTTAATGTTATATGTGAATATTAGCTGTAACTTTGAATGAAATCATAAAATGACTATATGTTTTCTGTATGCTTCGCTTGATATTTCATGAATATATACTGTTTATATACAGGGTGTTGCCAAATTCGATTGACAAATTCAGAGGGATAATAGTATGTATTATTGTGATATTCACCGACGTGGTTTATGACCCCATGTTCTATGATTTATCGTCGGTATGCTGCCTACTATATCCCCTTCTGAATTTGTATATAAATTGATATCTAAAACCTAGCATTAGCATCTCGATTTGAATTGAAAAACTTTCGTATTTCCCTCATCTCTTGATTTAAAAAGAACAGAACTTGAATTTCTAAAATTGAAGAAATCTTTTAAGCTTCTGTAATCCCTCCTCAAATGGGGATTTCTGTAAAACTCCTTTTTAGTGACTTCCACTCAACAAAATAAATGTGCTTGCCGAATTTCCTGTCTAAGTCCAATAATTCAAAAAAGAAATTTTTTTATCAATATATATATATATGCCACGTAACCAACCTTGAAAGTAGATTTTCATACGACCCATTCTTAGCAGATTTCAACTTAATAAAAAGAACATGCATACTACATTTCATTACTGCAAGTGCAGTAGCTCGAAAATGGGAATTTGTTTTTGTCAACACATCCCAGTAACTCCCTCCCATAAGTCAATTTCTAGTAAGCAAAAGAAGCATACTAACCAAGCTGGAAATAAGTATGCCTTTAGCTTTAAAATGATTTTAATCAATAACCTCTGGCCTCCTTGGAAGTCAATTGCAGATAAAATCGTTTTTAGTGGATCAATACTAAACAAGAGAAACCTGAGTACGAAAATTCAAACCTGAAGGTTGATTAGATCAAAAATGTAATTTGTTTCATTTATCGGCCCCCATAACACCCTTTAGGAGTAGATTTCCGCAAAACTCTTCTTTGCTGATCTCTACTCAAAAAAGAAGCGTACTCAGCAAATTTCTAGCTGAAGTGTGTTCCGATAATATCAAACAAGTGAGTGCCGTTGATCTCTTTTATAAATATACAGAAGGGAGAGACAGAAAATACTAACTTACAATTGTCTAGGCTAAGTACAAACAAATTAGCAATAAGAAATCCTAATTCTTTACTAAATTACTTTAAAAAAAAAAGAAAAAAAAATTAATTTTTTTTTTAGCAAGGTATTATATATATATATATAATGTAATTCTAAATTAAATACACTTTGAACAGTTTTTTTAAAGCATACATTACTCTCTTATTAAACATTTACCAAACATCCTAAAAATATGCTTAAAAAATTCACAAATATATTTTTTAATTATTAAATTGGAATTCCCCATGATAAGCAGAAATTTCAGAATAGGTTAAGAATCTAGTATTCAAAATACACAAGAAATAATTCGTCAAAAGTAAAGCAAAAAAATTTATTTTTATTTGTAAAAACTAATACATTTGTCATAAAAATCACTAGGCAATCCATAATAATACAACACTGAAGTAAAATATTGCTGATAAACTGCAAGTATAACCTTCTAGGGACAGGGATCGCAAACTATTGGCACGTGGCACAATATTTTGGGCATGCCACCAATCAAAACGATCAACCACGATTGTTTCTTCAATCAAGGAATTTTCAGTGAGATTTTCTCAGTTCAAAGAATTATCAGAAATGCTCAAGTTTATTATGTACCCTAATGTGACATCATTTGTTAAACTGAACTTGCCCCAATTCGACGTTAGAAATTGAGGAATTTGAAATGCAACTTATTGATTTATATTCTAGTTCAATATGGATTCAAAAATTTATTGAAACAAGGAAAAAGTTAGAATTGACTGACACAGAAAGATTAACAAGCAATATAAGTAAAAATGCCAGTAACGAAATTTTGGAAACATTAAATTCTATTCTAGACATGTTAAACTGTTTGAAGAAGCAGGCTCATGCTATTCTAACCATATTTTCATCGGCCTAGGCCTACGAGTCATTATTTTCAGAGATGAATAACATTAAAGATTTGCTTAGAAACCATTTGGCAAATGACTCCAATTCAACATGCATTCTCCTAAAAGTAACATCTTACCCTCCTTATATAATTTATTTATCATCTAATCTGCAACAGCAGAAATCACAATAATGTTACTTTATATAATTTGAATTACACGTTTAACTAAAACATTTACTACTATAAAATATAATATTTAATTTTCTGTAGTAAATAAAAAGTGTTAGTGTTTTTAATATTTAATTTTATTATTTTCTCAATAATCACAAGTCAAAATTGATTGACGGCACGTGTATACCTCATTTAGCATTTCTTTAGAAAAAATGGCACGTTGATTCATAAAGGTTCACCACCCCTCTGTTCTAGGATTAAGTCCACGAATTGAATTAAGTGAAAAAACAATGGCTTTAAAATATAACAAAACTTGAATTTTTAGTTCATTTGGTTTTTCTTATTTTAAAATAAGAAAGCAATATTTTTTGGTAAAATATAGGAAAACGTTATGGAAATTTGGCTTATAAACTTTGACAAAAAAAAACCATTATAAAAATTCAATCACTAAAATCAACAGTTTTATGTATCACAAAACTATAATTCTTGTTTGGCATGAGAATACAATTTTTATTTTTAAATAATCACTTCATGTGAGAAGGTCTTCACGAACCTGAGACTTATCCTTTGTTGCAATATGAATGCGTAAGTGTACTGTCAAATTTCCCCTTTTACAGAAAGCTTTGTTGCATATTTCACACACATGAGGCTTTTTGTTAGTATGAATGTGTAAATGTTCTGTTAAGTAACCCCTACGAGAGAAAGACTTGTTGCATATTTCACAAACATGAGGCTTTTCCTTGGTATGAATGTGTAAATGCTCTTTCAAAGTGCTACTTCGTGCAAAAGCCTTGTTACATATTTCACAAACATAAGGCTTTTCCTTGGTATGAATACGTAAATGTTCCTTTAGCGCACTACTATGAGAAAAAGCCTTCTTGCATATTTCACAAACATGAGTCTTTTCCTTGGTATGAAACACTAAATGTTTTCTCAAATTACTCCTTTGAGAGAAAGCTTTATTGCATACTTCACAAACATGAGGCTTTTCCTTTGTATGAATGCGTAAATGTAATTTCAAAGCACCACTTTGTGAGAAAGCTTTGTTACATATTTTGCAAACATGGGGCTTTTCCTTGGTATGAAAACGAAAGTGAGTTTTTAAATCCCCACGTCGAGTGAAAGCCTTGTTGCATATCTCACAAGCATGGGGTTTTTCCAGTGTATGAACAAATATATGTTCTTTTAAGTTACCTAATCGTGTGAAAGGCATGTTGCATATTTCACAAACATGAGGCTTTTCCTTTGTATGAATAAGTAAATGTGTTTTTAAACCATAAAATCGAGTGAAAGCCTTATTGCATATTTGACAAACATAATACTTTTTGTTGGCATGGATAAATAAATGATGCTGTGAGTCATTATTTCCAGAGAGAGCCATTTTCCTAAAACAAAGGAAATTTTTCTTTAATACATAACAAAGAGAAATGGTCACATACCACTGTCATTACAAATAATGGTTTTATAATTCATTACTTTGTAGTTTAATAGAAATTAATTCCTATTTAATGCATTGCTGAAATTGGAACTTTTATTTTACTAGAGGAAATATAATGTTATATTATTGCATCATGATTAAATATATTATAAATTAAATAAAATTAAAATAAATTCAATCCATTTCAGAAAGTGAAAATATTAAACATCTTTATTTTGCAGCTCACTCCATTATTATGTCCATTTCTCCAAGCTTGTTCTGCCGTTGCTATGGCAACTCATTAAATCCATCATAGGATTCTTTCATTGCCAGATACAACAAATAAAAAA
>BMAV01006061.1:62964-78449 GCA_019973955.1 Trichonephila inaurata madagascariensis
GAATCTCCATTGGAATAGGTGTAACTTTGAAAATTCCATCCATGATTTTGTCTGTTTTATCTAATGTCAGGTCTATAACAGCAGCCAAAATGGTTTGTACTGATGTTGGCAACCGTTGCAAAAACAATTCGAGCATAAATTTTTCTGATAGTTGTACCTTTTCTGTCCCCCATCTCATATTTTGCAATTTAGAAGGTTTTCTATTACTTAATTCTTTATGTGATAAAAGCTGGCACAGTTCCTGTTGGGAAGATGTGCCTGATGCATTTATAAGCTCAGTTTTTAGATGATTATAGGGATCACTTTTATTGGGATTCATCAAAATATTGCGCACAAGTGATGCAACCTCTGAAGGTAAATGGGAAACAATATAGTTAAATTTAGTAACTGATTTTGTTATTAGTTTGGGGCATGACAAAGCAAATGTACTCTCTCACATAATAAACCAAAGAGCTCTAACATAACAACCAATCTATCTGCTCTATTATAGATAGGTACTTGCACTGCACTCACCTCAGACATTGTGCAAGTAATCCCTCGGTTTCTGGTACTTGTACAGAGGATTTCGAATGTTGAAAAATTATTTTTAAAGCTGAAACTTTTGGCAGAAGACGATCACATTAGTCCAGGAAAAAGTGGAATAATTTTTTTTTAAATAACAGTCTAATTGAGCCTCATTTCAGTTAAACAGTCCAAAAAGTCGCCATTATGGTGTTATATTATTGCACCATGATTAATTATATTATAAATTAAATTCAATTCAATCCATTTCAGAAGGTAAAAATATTAAATGTCTTTATTTCACTGCACACTTCATTATTATATGTTACATTTCTCCAAACTTGTTCTACCGTTGCTGAGGCAAAACATTAAATTCATCATCAGATTCTTTCATTGCCAGATAAAACAAATAAAAAACTAATAATCTGAGCTCATACCTGATTTCCTTCATCTGTCAACACCTGTTACTTCAAACATATGCATAAAACGAAATAAAAAGTTAGATGTAACAGATTCTAATATTAGAATTAGTACAGTATTTTTTTTAAGGGTTGCTCAAGAGATTGTTTGGCTTTGATACAGCACTTATTTGAAATCTAAAATATATTCAATGAATAGTTACTAAATGCTATATTAACTGTTGAAAAACAATTGCAAATGTATTTAAGAGGCAGCATGATACACCATTAGAAACTCTATGGAGGATGTGATTCAAAGTGTATTCTATGTTTTGATGTATAAAACAATAAGCTTAAAGAAAATGAGAAATGAATTAAAGTGAACAATTTAAGAATTTATCAATCTACAAAATTTGAAAAATGTCTTCAGAAATAGATTGGACAATTATATAAAATATGGTAAATGAAATAAAGAAATTATTGTTATTTTTATGATGAATGTCTAAGATTATGTTTTTAGCTAATCAAGTAGTGTCTTAATAATAGTGTTGTTCTAACAGCAAATGGTAGTTTAAAAGGTGAAATTATAAAATAACTTCCTTAAAACAATTCAATTTCCTCTTTACAAGTACAGTAAGACCCCGCTTAATGCAGGGTATATGTTCCATCAAAGTTGAGCATAATATGAAACAGCGTTAAACGAGGTTATCTTATGTAAATAATGGGGTTAGGGGAAGCTGGGTAGAAAATTGGTCAGGTATTTTACTATTAAATTTTTAAATTATGTTTTATATAACAATGAAACAAAAATTTGCGTTCAATTTTGTCGTCAATCTATATAGAAAGTCGTTTCTCCATTTCCTCTATTGTATTATTTCTAGAATGGGTAATTCTAGTTGCAGAGCTTGTCGTAGTTGCAATTGCCGATGATAATATTTTTTCTTTATTCTTAAGAATTGTCCTTATTGTTGAAATTGCCAAATTCAATGCAGCATCAATTTGAGATTCACGTTCACAAGTATCTGATCTTCTAATTGCTTGCATTCCAGTTTCTAGTGAAATATTTTTTCTTGTTGCTTTATTTTAGTGTTTTTTTATTATTAGTCATGATAAAAACTAAAAATCATAATATTTGTCACCATAGAAATCGTTATATTTATTATATAAATTTATATTAACAACAACATCAACAAATGCTTGAAACGATAAAAATACGTTCGTATAACACCGCAAGAATAAGAAACACAGATAAACTGCTTCGAATTTCAGGAAGCCTAACGCTGCGTGCAATTTTGGGGAATCCCACAATTCAAAAATAAGAAAGTTAAACCGAAAAAGCGTTAAGCGGGGTCTTACTGTATTATTATAAAACTTCTTTTTAAAAATTTGAAGTTTTATATAAAAGCTCACTTATAAAGCTTTTATCTAAAATCCTTAATTTTTTTTTTAAACTCTGAGAATCTTTGTGTCAATTTAATTCATGAATACAGCAATAGTTAAAATCTTCATATCTCAGTAACAATACAAAATACTAGGTTTTCTGAGAATTCAACATTTAAACATACTTGGTATCTATTAATTTGCATTTTGAGTTTTTGAATGTTAATACTTACTCAGAACTTCTTGAGATCTGGATTATGTATACCGTGGGTTTTCATTGTACTAAATTCGATAATCCTATATAATTTTCTTCATTTGCCATGTTCCTTGCAAAAATAGCAACAGCTATCATTCCCCTACAGATATTGACCATGCATATCAGATTCTGAAAAAGGACATTAAAATTGAAAACGTCCATAATGAATAATATTACATCTGTTAATCTATATGTAAAATAAAGTTTACCGAGTACAGAAAGGTTATGATTTTGAAACAGTATAAAAGGGTGCAGCATCAGGTAAATGAGTGTTCATATTCTTTTCATTTTGGATAAACATGAGCATAAATGGCAGTGTACAGTCAATTTAAAAATTTTCATCGAGGTCTTTTGGGATATATTGTGCCAAACACATATTTGAAAATCATTCAAGCAAAAAAATTAAATTAAATACTAACTTTAAATCAATACAAAAGTACTCTTGTTTTCAATAGATATAAATAGTTACACTAAAAACAGTCACATGAAATATTAGTATTTTCAATGAAGTTTCTTATGAATCAAAGAATTTATGTTGAAATTAAAAGTGTAATACCTAATGTAGGACTTTAATTTACAGAGTCAAAGAGACACTGAAGTTACTCATAACACAACATTTACAATGATAAAAATATGTTTCTAAAAATCAAATGGTTTCTCAAAATTTCCTTTTCATTCAATGTTCTTTTCCATTATAATTGAACTAGTAATGACCCTCTTCCTTCGCTGGATATTTCATAATGTTGTATGAAAAAATACTGTTTTTTTATACATATATATATTATATATAAGTATTGATATTGAAGTCCTGGCATTAAGTGTTTGATTATATTGATAAAACATTTTTATAACTTTCAACTGTTGAATAATAATTTCTAAAATTGCAGTAGACTTATGTTTCATGCACTCATAACCTTCTTCCTTGAAATGGATTTCTACAAAACCAATTTTTAATGTATCTCTACTCAACAAAATAAAAATGACTTTCAAATTTAAAGTATAAATGTAACAGTTGAAACACAAATTTTTTTTTGTCAATAAACCTTGCAGCACCCTTTGACAGTCGATTTCCAAAAGACAAATTCTTAGCAGATATCAATTAAACAAAAGGAAATACAAACCAGATTTAATCATTGTAGGTATAGAAGTTCGAAAAAAGGAATTTTTTTTTCCATCAATATGTGCCAGTCACTCTCTGCACAGGAGTTGATTTCCATAAAACCAATTTTTAGTGGATCTGTATTTAACAAAAGAAGCATGCTTAACAAATTTCATGTATGTGGGTCCAATAATTAAAAAATAGGATTTTTTTCTATAATTTCCCTTAACCCCTAGCAACACCCCGTTGAGGGCTGATTTTTGCAAAACCCATTTTGGAAGAACTCTACTTCATAAAAGGAACATGCCTACCAATTTTCAAGTCAGTAGGACCTATAGTTTCAAAACGGGAACATTTATCTATAACACCCCCAAACCCACCGCAAAGCCCCTTGGGGTTCGATTTTCGGAAAACCCCTTTTATAGAGGATCTCTACTTCATGAAATGAACGTGCCTACCAAATTTAAAGTCTGTATGTCAAATGGTTCATAAATGAAAATATTTATTAATAACACCGCTAAAGCCCATGCAATGAACCTTGGAGGTTGATTTTCACAAAAAAAAACAACATTTTCTAAAGGATCTCTTCTCCATGAAAGGAACATGCAGACCAAATTTCAAGAATGTACATCTAATAGTTTAAAAACTGAAATATTTATCTATAACACCCTTTTCTCCCTGCAATGCTCCATAAGATTCAATTTTTGCAAAATCCATTTTGTAGAGAATCTTTACTCCCTGAACGTGGCGACTAATTTTCAAACCTGTATGTCTCAGTTAAAAAAGGGGAATATTTAACTATAATGCCACTTAACCCCCACAACAATCCTTAGGAGTCGATTTTTACACATCCTATTTTGCAGTGGCCCTCTACTTCATGAAATAAACTTGCCTACCAAATTTTAAATCTGTATGGCTAATAGTTTAAAAAGAGTAAATATTTATCTATAATACCCCTTTAAGCCATCGCATTGCCCCTTGGGAGTCTATTTCTGCAAAACGAATTTCATAGAAGATCTGTACTCTGATAGGAATCTACCTACCAAATTTCAAATCTGTACATCTAATAGTTTAAAAATGGAAAAAATTATCTATAATGCCTCGTAATCCCTCCAATGCCCCTTGGGGGTCCATTTTCACAAAACCCATTTTGAAGTGAATATCTACTCCCCCCATTAAAGAAATCTACCCACCAAATTTCAAATTTGTATGTCTAATAGTTTAAAAACAGAAATATTTATCTATAATGCTCCTTAAAACTGTGCAACACCCCTTGAGAATCAATTTTTGCAAAACCTCTTTTGTAGAAGATTTCTACTCACCATACTTAAAAATTTTAAAGTCTGGAGTTTTAATATAGTTAATAAACATGAATATTAATTTAAAACGCCCCTTGGAGTTCGATTTCTGCAAAATTCTTTTATAGCAGATATTTACTCCCCAAAAGGAATATGCCTATCAAATTTCAAATCTGCAGGTTCAATAGCTCCTCAGATTTTGCGATGACTGAGTCGCTTTTTTCCTTTATATATATATCAATAAAGACAAGTCAGATATAGAAATTTATATAAGTTCTATAAATATTGTTTTCTTTTAATTTAATACCTTATCAACTATTATAATTTATACTAACAGCACTTTTTTAGTGCATAACAGAAACATTTATTCATCAGTAATCGCTATTTTATTAATGACAGTGTCTGTTCAAGATGAATTATGCAGAATGATATGCTCAGCCTGCCCTTTGAAGCAACATTCTCTGTGTTCTTCATCTTGTGAAGCACAGTATTTCACTTTTTATATATATGTTTCTTTATATTTCCCCTGCGGAAAAACAAACACTTACTAGCAGCACTGATATATTTGATCTTGTATCATTACTCTATCATGTTTGTAAAATGAAAAAGTAAGGTCCCCTAGGTAAAGTGTTTCATAAAAAGTATTAAGTGACAAATTTGCAAAAAATCACATGTTCCTATGAAAACAGACAATGTTATGCTTCCACCTCTTTAAAGGTTACATATTTTCTCTCTCTCTAGCTGATAGGCATGTCAATGGAATCATTTCTTCTGATAAATATAAAGGGAGGAAAATAAAAATAAAATATTCTTAAATTGCAAAATTCAAGAAATAAGCTAAAGAAATGCACATTCCATTTTTTACAACCAATGTTTTCAGGTCTTTTCTTAAAATGTAAATAAAGTGCAATTTAAATCAATAAATGCTTTAACATTAATGCAAAACAGTAGGAAACACTGAAAACGATTCAGAAATTGTGCAGTGTTCAACAACAACAAAGTCCTATCATTATAATAAATAGTCTTTCTCCTTACATATTAATAATCTGAAGACAATTTTTAATACATTATTGATTTAATGAGTGCTATGTAAACTGCTGTAGTTCAGTAATAGTGATTTTTTATATGTGATCTGAATTTTATAAAAAAAAATAAAATAAAACCTACCCATAAAAGAAATGCAACATTCTTTTTAGGAATAAAGATCAGTTTCTACTCCACATTTATAAATGTATATCTTTTGATGATTCTGTTATAAAAGAGAAGCCAATGTAAAAGATTTAATAAAATGTAATCTATTTTTCTAATTTTATTATGAAACAATGATTTCAATAAAACTCAAGTACTTTGATGCTTATTTACAAGCCTTTCATTCAGGTTTAATTATAAACTTAGGTTCGGGTAATGAATTAAAAACTAAAATGGTTACTTACATTAACCCAAAGAATGTATTGAAATCTACTCTAGTTTGGTAAAGAAGAAATCTTACAGCAGCAGGTGGAAAAAAAAAACTAAACCATGGTATACAGGACTAATATATTTAAATAAAAAAACTTCTTTGTCATGCACTTGAAATCTCAACTAGAGGCTCATGATGTTTGCCTTTTGTTACTATGCTTCAGGTTAATCAGTTAAAAGTATGTAAATAGAATGAAGGTTATTTCTCTAGTGAAGATTCTGATGTGCAGAATCTAAAACTTGGTGTAAAGTTAACTTTGCCTAAGTTACTGCATTATATATATATAATAATTTTAAATTCATTAAAAGAACTGAAATTTTTTAAAATTTATACTTCATTTTATTCAGTTTTACTCCTCTGGTTACTTCTGTAATGAATATAATTTTGTGTACTGTATAATTCTTTATGCTATAATGTATGTTAATATTTGGTTCAATTGAAGACAGCTAAAAGGTAAGAAATGTTTAAAGTATACAAATTTTACATATGGCCTGACCATTGCATGATTATAAATTATTAGATAAAATGTTGACAAGGGAAACTAGCAACAGTTAGCTGGTTGATTACAACATTTGCTTTTTGAACAAGATACATGAAGAATAAGTTATGAGAAGTTTTATCACTTTACAAATATGAAACCTTTGCTTTGTTCTTAAAAAATGCTTAATGAATAAGTATTTAAGAAAATATTTACACAAGAGAGCATACATAAAAGGTTCATGACACAAGGATCTTTGTATTGAATGAAATCCAAACACAATGATATTCTCAATACATATCAAGCCTCTATACCATCAAATTAAAGGGTTCAGATAAAAATTCCAAAATAAACAGGAGCATTCTCTGAAAAAGAAACACACAAAATGCTAAATTTACTTCTCCTTAATACGATATCAAAAATCTTACTACAACCTCCTAAAACTTATTCAAAAAGATAATAGCAAAGAAGGTTTCTTTTTTAGCTTACAACATTTCAAAAGAAAGTAACTGTTTCTATTTCACCATAATAGGTGCAGTTTTATACTCATAACAGAATGTAACTGCAACAACAAAAAGATTAATTAGGTATAATAATTATTAATTTTTTACCATCTACACATATTTTGTGAAATAAACATCGCCACATTGAAAAATGTCAAGAAATGCTGCCATTATTTCCATGCATGTTCAATCAGTATTAGACCACCAATAAAAAAATTGTGAAAGATTTTACAGAAATCAATACTTTATACAAAAATTATCAGTATCGGCTACATCAAACTGTTTGTTGAAAAAAACAACTTCACTTTACCTCATATTAACTCGAATTTTAAAAAATAAACATATAAAAACATGAGAATAACCTTTTTTTTTCTATTAAAAGGGTAAATTTAGTTTTAAAACGAACTTTAATCGTATGTTTTACAATTCATTCCAGATGGATAAAGGACAGCTATTTGTTTTACAAGTTTAAAAAACGTAAAGATAACAAAGTTTCCTAAAAGATGCAAATAAAAGAGCACCAAACAAAACCTACACATTTGAAGATTCCCGAATTTAGAAATAATTTGGTCAACAATGTGAAAAAGTGACTATAGCAACAGGAAAATCCTCTGATAAAGTACTTGGAATCTGCGGGAATTTGTTCGGGCGTCGGATGTTTCAAAGAACCCTCAATCCCGTGTCTGGTAAAAAGTCTCTTTAATAACATTGCTTATTGTTGCGTTGTCATGCTGAGGTGTTTTTCGTTGCGATTGGACGAGCGGCGGCAGGCCAGTAGGCGGGGCTTCGAGGCATGGATCTTGACATCTCGGAAAATACTTGAAATCACCAGGCAGCGCGCGCTTATAATGACGTTGCTGACGTCTCTGGGAAACGGAACGCGAAGCGTACCTCCATCCCATATCGAGAGTAGATGTGGCCTGATGTGGATGGGCCTGGCTTAGTGAGAGTCTCCTGATTGGTTGTGGGATTGTGGCAAGGAGGCGTGGCTATGGAAACAGTGAGGGAAGCTTCATGGGTTTCGGCGGGAAAGTCCTGATCGTTGTTTGAGTGGTGAGCTGCTGGTTGGTCTATGGCACTGTGAGAGTAGGCACCCTATTGGCTGCACTGATGCATTGGAACTGAGCAAGTGGGAGGGGTATAGAAAGTTAGCCTGTGTGGGATTGAAAATTAAGTTAAGAAATGAGAGAAAAAAATTTAGAAATTAGAAAAATAAAGGTCGCTCGCCACTCGGTGAGCGACTAAGTTAATTGTTAGGGGGGATAATACGAGTCTAGGAGAATTCTCCTAGGTCTTTTAATATCTGGCTCTGGATAATAGTTATTTAATTTTTGAACATTTTCATTGTCGATATTAGGTAGTCTATTGAAAAATGAGATGGCCAGTTTTTGTAAATATGCTTTGAAGGGGAGAATTTTGATATCTTTATAAATTAAGGAGTTTCTAGTATATCTATCTGCTTTAACAATATTTCTGATTAATGAGTTCTGAGCAATTTCAAGAATTTTTAAGTTAGAATCTGCAGCATAGCCCCACACAGGCGCACCATAGGTTATTATTGGTCGCAAAACGGCAGTGTAGAGAAGTAACTTATTATACATATTTAAATCAGATTTCCGGCCAATTAAGGGGAAGAGTGCTCTTAGAGCCTTCCGGAATTTATCGCGCTTGTGTGTTAAATGTTGTTTCCAAGTGAGTTTATTATCGAGTACCAAACCAAGGTATTTTGTGCTCTGAGACCACTGGAGTTGTGTTGAATAGAGAGTAGGAGGCGTTGGTTTTGTTTTTCTTTTTGTGAAGAGAACTGCTATCGTCTTATCTACATTAATTTTAATTTTCCATGTGTCGAAGTAATTTTGGAGTAGATATAGGTGGTTGTTAAGTGCCAAAGTAATGGTGTTGTGATTTTTGTAGGTAGCGAGCGTGACAGTGTCGTCGGCATAAATATTAGTGCTAGTTTGGGGGTGAGAAGGGATGTCGTTGATATAGATGTTAAATAGCAGGGGGCCCAGGAGGGACCCTTGGGGTACCCCATAATTGATACTGAAGGTGTTAGAGAGAGTATCATTTACTCTTACTTGAAAGGATCTGTTAACAAGATATGAATTAATTAGGTGAATTAGAGCAGGTGGAAAATTGTTAATAATGAGCTTATAGATGAGCCCACTGACCCAGACCCTGTCGAAAGCCTTTTGGATGTCGAGAAAGACAGCTCCAGTGGATCTGCCTCTCTGAAATCCAGCAGTGATTTTTTCAGTAAGTCCGAGCAGTGAGTGGCGCGCTTATAATGTGAGGGGAAGGGAAAATCAACCTCTGAAAAAGAGGGGGAGGGGGATGGAAGTTGTTAAATAAAGAGCACTTTTTTTAGAAGAGGAGAGGGGAAGGAAACACAGGGGGATGACATTCTGCAGGTTTACAGAGCTTAGCAAATTTCTCGCCAATATCAGCGCTTACTTTGAATACGTTGCCAATCATTCAATTTCGCAGTAGACGTGGACTTATTCGCACGGTTAAAGATGGATTCTTATCAAAAGCATAAAAAATATATATAACCATCTTTCGAAATAGCAAGTTTAAATACATGGAACAAATTTATTTTAAATGAAATTAAATAATTCATTTGTTCATTATTTTTTGAATAAAAAGTTGAACTATGTAATTGCAGTGGGGTAAGTAATACGATTACGAGCAGAAAGCGCTTACATTATTGTTTATGATTGTTTTTTGAAGTCCGGGTTTTTAACGAAACGATACTGGATTAATTTAAATAATACGATTACTCATGACACGGAAATTCAAAAAAGAAGCAGCTCCAGGGCCGGCTCTAACAGTTTTGCCGCCCCGGACAAAAATGAAAAATGCCGCCCCCCTCTCTCTAAAGCAAAAAATATAATTAAAAAAACTTAAATTGCTCACATAGATACACACTTATAAAACTTGAATAATTCCTGCGAACAAAATGACAGTTGTGCAATATATTTATATACGTATATTTTATACAGTATAAAAAATAAATATGGATATATTGTAAATCTTACATTACAATGAATGGATAAAAATGGGTTTTAAAACCTATTAAAACCAGCTAAAATGTAAGTAGACGTATAAAAAGTCAAATGACAAAACTTTCAGTTTTAAAAAATACAAGGCAATTCGAAATTCAGAACATAATTGTCTGTTATTATTGCAAACGAGTAATATGTAAAAAAAGGAATCATTCATTTCAAAAGGTCAGTTTCTGCGAAAAAGAGAGTCTATTGATTAGCAAAAGCATTTATTTTAACTAATGGACTCAACTTATTTTAGTCTAACACTCAAGACTAAAATAAAACCTTTCCTGTGGCTCTCTATCAACTTAAAACTTATACCACTACAGTGGCGTAGCGTGGGCTTTCGCCGCCTGGAGCCGACCGGAAATTTGATGTCCCCCCCTTTTTATTTTAATTAAAAAAAAAAAAAATAAAAAAAAAAAAAAAAAAAAAAACCAGCTTTAAATTTTTTTTATTGATTAAAAATGCAGTTTTCGTGTGTTTTTAAGAGCAAAATCTTTTATACAATTGTCAATATCAATATGTACGTCATGTTCAATTGCCAGATTAGCTAAATTTGTTAACCTTATCGTGGACATAGTTGATCTGAGATAATTTTTGATTAATTTTAACTTGGAGAAGCTTTTCTTGCAACTGGCATTACTGATGGCAGATGTTAAAAAAATTCTCAACATTATAACAATGTTTGGTAAGGCATCTTCAAGCTTGGACTCAATAATATATTTTAATAAACCCAGAGAGCCGGACCTCATGAGTTCTTTTTTACAGCCTGGTTCAGTTGCAGCTACGAAAGCTTGTAGACGCAAGCTCTCAAGTTAGAATTCTTTATTAATGTCTAGAGGAGCTTGATCCAAATTAAATTCGTCCATGCTCAATATCACTTCAGGCCTTAAAAAAGCATATTTTTGAGCTAGATTCTGCGACTATTGGAATCTTTTTAGAAATTTCAGCAGTTACTCTGTCTATTGAAGAAAACATTGTTCGCCTCAAGTCATCTTCGTATGATAACTGAACATCTTTACTTCCGTCGCCAAATAAATGCTTCCTCCTGATTCATCTTGGGGTTTCAAAAGAAATTTCAAGCTCTTCACATCAACTTTTAGCATTAATTAAAGCGTTATTCGCGAATTCCTCTCGTTTTGCTTCTTATACGGTCTGTGAAGCACGCATTTTTTTAGCACAATGATGGATATTTAGTCCCTCTGTTTGTAAATAATTTTGAGCATCACAGTACCGGTTGCCAGAAGCCTAAGCAACATAAAAACGAATGCGATTACATAGCTACTAAAAAACTTCCTGCATCTGTGCGTGTATTAAAGCTTTCACTCGTTTCCGTCAGTTTTTCCAGTGCAGTTAAAGTTTCTTTATAATGGTGTCTAATATAATTTACAGCATCACCTCTAGTGCTCCAACGTGTGTCTTGAATCCTCTTCAAACATTTAATTGTGGATTCAAGAACTTCCCATCGGTGCGTCGACGTAGAAAAGAAAGAGTAGAAGCGTTCTAGCGTACCAAAAAAAGTCACCGAATATACCTCCACTAAAGGTGCATGTACTCAAACTAGGTTTAGCGAATGTTTTGAGCAAGGAACAAATTCGGCATTAGGATTGATATCTTTTATTCGCTGTTGCACACTTGAGTGGCATCCAGTCATTGTGGCAGTATTATCGTAAGCGTTCTCTCTACAGTTCATAATGTCGAGCCCATCAGCCTTAAGTTTGCTTACTATCATGTCACTTATACCTTCCGCTATTTGTTTTTCGTTTCAATGAAATCTATAAAAGATGCCTCTACTCTAACTTCCTGTTTTTCATTCATCACATATCTTGCCAAAAATGTCATTTGTTCGATCTTACTGGCATAAGGAGGTGGCCGCGGTAGCCTAGTGGTCAAGGTATCGGATCGTGGCTGGCTTGTCGCGAGTTTAAGTCCAGAACCACTAAAGATCCGCCATGTAGGGGAGCGAAGCACATTAAATATGGAGAGAACTTAAACGTCCTCCCTTATTGGTGTGGTGTGGTAGTTAGGAGAGGGGGTGCCAGCTCAGGTGTCGTCCTCGCCACTTCACTATGGTTCAAAATTACGAGCTCCGTCGCCAAGAGCCTTTGTATAGCTGAACAGTGCGAAGTTAATGTTCACTCACTGGCATAAGAGGTGCAGTCTAAAATTATCGAATAATATTTGGCTTGTTTAATTTTATGAACAATTTTTAGTTTAATGTTCTCATGTAAGAGAGAAATTATTTCGTTCTGAATATTTTTCCCTAGATAATGTACTTTAGTTTCTTGATTTTTTATCACTCTTCGAATATGTTCTACCATTAATGGATCAAATTTAGCAAGTAATTGAATTATTTGTAGAAAATTACCATTATTGGAATAGTATAGTTTATCACTCTTATACCACTAAAGGCTGAGTAATTTTGAGCAAGCATTTTTAATGTTGCTAGAATGCATTGAAGCACCTCGTACCAATAATTAGTCTCCACAATAATAAGCCTTTGCGAGTCGCTGTCAATTGTTTTACAGTATTGTAATCTCTGACTAAATTCAATCCAAGACTTTAGGATTTGACTATGGCAGTGCTTCTCAAACTTTAAATACTGGCGCCACCATTTTCAATCACAATTTTTATCGCGCCCCCCTTATACATTAATAATATACTGAATGCAATAATAATGCACTTTGACGCTAAAGCTACAATAAGCGATCTTTTAATTATAAACCATACAAATTAATAACATAAGTATTAAATTTTTTATACGTTACTTTTAAGCAAAAAAAAAAAAAAAAATTAAGTAATAGGATAATTATTATGTTATTTTTCCTTTCTCTAATTTTTAAATTGAACATATTGCAAAATGCGGTGGCTACTTAGAAGACAAAATATAGATATCAGCTAAATATAGAAAAAGAACTCAGAGTCAATTTCTAATCATAAGCATTTCTTATAAAAACTTAGCTTTGCAAGACAAGCCCAATTCTTAATTTAGTATTAATTAATTAGTTATAAAATACTCCGTGCAGCACACACACACACTGATACATTAAAAGTATACCGGCTGAAGTGCCCGCTCTTTGCACGAGTTCATTTATAAGAAAATAAAACATTATTGATATAATAGCTGAATTGTAAGGAGAGTAAAGCCAAGTGCGCGACAATGTTTACAAAAATGTAAAATGATTTTTTTAAAATGATTGCTCAAATTATAATTAGTTTTAAGCGAATTGTAATTTTAAGCCTCATGGAATTAGCATTTATAATTGACGTTAAGTAATGAACAGTAATATAAAATTCCGATGAAGAATAATAGTATTATATTTAATATTTAAAGCGAAGACTTTTACCCGGGAGCAGGCGCGCACTCGATGCGGTCGAGCGGAGTTATTGAGTCACCCTAATCCTTTTTTTTTATAATTATTTTATTGTACACGATACAAATCGTCATTCCAGTGAATAATTTAATTAAGAGAAAGTAAAAACTTATCTTCTTCCAAGGACTTTTCAATTTTTCTTTGGTAACAAATAAATAGTTTTGCCAGAATTAACTATTTCGTGATCTGTGTCCCGCACGACCACTTCCGGGTAAAAACTGTATTCATTATGTATGTTACTGCTAAAAAACGTTTTTCGTTATGCTTTATATGTTGGAGAATACTCATAAAAATGGCCAAGTAATCCTTCAAAGTGCTCTCCGTGGTTTTCCAAATATCATAAAACTCTTTTGCATGGAAAAGAGCGCAACAGAGAAATACATTACTTACAACTTCCTTGAATGAGAAACAAACACATATAAGAGAGGGGTCATAATTAACTGTACCAATAACTTAGAAGGTCAAACAGATTATCAGCAAAAACAGATTACAGCTATAATGTGCAGTATTTCAAATATAATCACAGTGATGAATTTTTTATGTTCCTAAATTTTTTCGATTCTGGGTCTGGGATTTGTTTTTTCTCTGAAAGAGTAGTATGTTAGATTTAAAAGAAAACTTAATAAAAAATCTCTCATCATGGGATTATAGCAAATCAAATAAAAGATTTTTTTATTTGGTTATAGGATCAAAGATAGCTAATTAGGTATTGAAGAAGTTTTTATTTTTGAGAGAGAGATGACTTAATATCGCCTATAAATTATACCAGAGTAAAAGTGCATTTTTAATTATGTCTGAAAGTATTTTGTTTTAATTCATTCCAGTAAATTAATTATTTTTTAAATCTTTTATTTTCGATATGCTCGCGCCCCCCTCGTAAGGTTATCGCGTCCCCCAGGGGGGCGCGCCCCACAGTTTGAGAAACACTGGACTATGGTTCTTGGATGTTTCATGTTCTTGTAAAGTTCAACAAGGCGCTTCCAACTTTTAAAACCTTATGTGGAAAGAGAACTAACGACATCGTCAAAAAGTTTGCAGCAAAAACAATATACAGAGTTTTTTGTAATGGAATAAACTAATCATTTACGCTTAACCATTTCACCTTTTTTTAAAATTCGTGCTGGTAGATTACGAAAACTTAAAATTTCTTTAAAACCTGAATACTTTGTGACGTCTCTCGCGTTCTTCTTCTAACATAACTCCTACGTTCTTTGACAGCCACGATTAATGGCAAAACTTTTCCAACCCAATACCAAGAAGAGAAACAGGGCGAAAATGCAAATAAGATATACTTTAAAAGGATAGAGGGTTTAGTGAGATCGGACGGCAATCTTAGAGATAACTTAGTGCAGAACAGTTCGGAACAAGTGTTAGACGACCTACAACCAAGGAAGAAGGATACGCTCATCTTCATTAAAAATATTAATTATAAGAAAGATTAATAGGGCGTGAGTATTCTTATCTACAAGTAGCAGAATAAGAGAGTCTTCAACCAAGGTAGGAAGGTTACTCAATAAAAGGTAATATTTTGTATAGGAAGTTAGATTAGGCAGATAATTAAATATAATTAAGATAAGTGATCTAGTTGTGCGATCTGACTTGAATATTTAGTTTAATTTGGGGCTTATTCTCACTTAAAGAAAGTTGTTATTTAGAATTATAAGTAATTTAAGTTATTCTTAATAAAAG
>BMAV01006061.1:90141-106445 GCA_019973955.1 Trichonephila inaurata madagascariensis
TTAGAAGAGAGTGAAATATAGAGAGCTTCCGTTTGGTCTAAAACTTTTCAGTGGTGGCTAAAACTGTTCTTTGAAAAACTTTGCTTAAAACATTTTTTTTTTTTTTTTTGTTGATAGTTTTCTTAGATCCATCTATCTACCTATTTTCTTTCTATTCAAATAATTCTCCCCTAATGAGTCGTTTTTTCATTTCTTCTCTTTTGTTTAACTGTTTTTCGCGAATATAATATGAGAATAAGAGAGAGAATGGTCATAAAATGCATTTTTTAATGTGACTTTTAATGTTCCTTTGTACATTTACGAAAGGAAATTAAACTAGAGAAAATAATGAGAAAATTAATGTAAGAATTTGTAAAGGTGAATAAAAAATAAATAAATAAATAAGGCAAACAGTTGCATTCATAACCAGGATTCCTCTTTTTTTTTTCTTTTGTAAGAATCAACAATCTTGTCTTTTTGAATAATATGAATTATAACAGCAAAAAATGTGTCGAAGCAATTAAAAAAATAAATAAATAATGTTAATCCCTTCTTTTTAATAAAATGAAATTGTCAACTAAGAGTAATGAAAAGCAAGAATTTTCCACTCGTATTGCATAGCTTTCTTTAGTAATGTAAAATATTTTTCATGAAAGACAAAATAAAAAAAAATCTAAATGTGGAGATGCGGAATTAAATCGCACAACCAAAAAGTGAGTTATGAGCTAAATTCTATGTTATTCTATACTCTTATTTGAAATAATCCTGTTGAAAGAAAAATAAATTTTAATTGGGCTTTCATATGACAGAGGATATTTTCTTTATTTTGCTGAAATGCTCAGGTTTAATAGATTTTCAAATTAAAAAGTGCCAGGAGATAGACAAATTTAAGTGCATAGTCATGTCTTTTAAAAAGGTGTTCTTGGCAGTTTTTAATTTGCGGATTAGTTTTGTCCCTTAATATATTTGGGTATTAATGTAGTGGAATTCAATGCTGAGAGTAAATTTTGATTCGGTATAAAAATAAGCAAATTTTTAAAGCACTTTCTGGAGATTATTCTGCTTAAGATAATTCTAAAATCTTGATCATGAATTTGTATTTTTGACTCACTTTTGATTAGTGGTGCTTGTCAATTTTTATTTTAATTCCAGAATTACAATTTAATTAAGTCATCATAAATCGGGGTTTTAGAAGCTAGTTGGATTACAAAACTAAGTTAGAAAAAAAAATAAAATGGATTGAAAACGAATAATAATAAAAGTAATAAAAAGTTGAAACTAAATGAATATATACAAAACGTTAATGTATTTTTAATTGGAGTTTTTTTTTTCTGTTTCAATATTAATGTAATGTATTTTAATTAGTTTTTTTCTGTTTCGATGCTAATGTGATGTATTTTTAATAATTTATCAAATGGTTATTCTTTTGTTTTAAATTATACTTTTCTAAAAGTGTTTTATGTGTGCATTTAAAATTTTATGGAAAAATAGGGATGTCACATGCTGATGAGATCCAACTTACATTTTTCTTAAAAGTACGTTATATATTACAGGAGCAAACTTTTTTTCTACTGTCGCATTATAAAAATGAATCATTCATTTATTTAAAACATTTTCAAATTCACATGATTACATGAGATATTTCTTACACAGCTTAAGATAAGCTTATAAGAAGCTCAAAAACGCACGTGAAACAGGTTGTAAATAATATATTTTTAAATTTTATAAACGAAATAGAATTGAAAAAAAAGAACAAAAGATATTACATCTCCTTTAGAGTACTTTTTATTGATTGATTGTCTATTTACGTCACGGCACGGAATTTCGAAGTAACACGTGAATAATTGGTAATGGACTTTGCAATTTTAAACCACGGTTAAATGACGTTGATTAAACTTAAATTGTCTCTTCACTTTCCGTCAGCGAAAGAATTCCGAGCTCTCAAAGATTTAACATGCATCAAACTCTCTATAGCCACAGCTCAAGAAAAAAAAACCAGACCTCGAGTTTGCGATCGCGACTACTGGACTACCACGGCAACTTTTAAAGTTATTTGCCTTGTTTTTCGTTTACGCTTCTGGCTATTAAAATTGCAAAACTAGGAAGGAAAGTAAATAACATTATACGTATATAGCATAGTAAGAATTCAGTTTGGGAGTATACGGGGTTCACATATATAGAGCTAGCTAAACTGATTCTAACTTGGTTATGTGACGAGTTGAACTGGGTTTGGATGACGGACAAGTCATTCGAAGCTGTTTCAAGCCTATACCAAACTTCATCAATCGTAGTGTCTGGAAAGTGGGGTCTGTCAGTAATGAATGACCAGATGCTTTCAATGGGTAAGGGATTTGTAGAACGTGCTGGCCAGGGCAATAATCCAACTCAGGTAAGTCAGGACACGACGGGCAACAAATGGTCTTACGTTGTTTTGTTGAAAAGAAACATCTCCGAGGTCTTGAAGATCTGGACAGGAACCGGCCTTAAGTTCCAAGAAATGTAACGCTGGGTATTGAGATTACCGATGAAGCAAACGAAGATTTAACATTCCGTGTATCGAATACTCATCCAATGCAAGGTGCATAGGATGGTATCGAATGCAAGTAGGTGTGTCCCCCTCCAGACACGTCCTTCATGATACTGCACGCAGTACCCAGGACTCATCTGAAAAGACGGCGTGGGGTCATGTAATTTTGTCGTGGAGAACACAGTCACAGTTGCATCTCTAGAATGCGATACCAAGAGAAACCGCAGTAATGCTTGACGTACAAACAGTATTCGTATCGTATTGCTCCAGATATTGTCGCACTGTCTTTGCTGATAGTTCCTTTCCTGCTAAAAATAAGAGCAATCCTTGACAAAAGGTCCGTGATTTGGCATTACGATCCGGTAAGACTGACCTGACAACAGTCTATCTTCTCGGATGTAAAAGATGGGAGACCGTTTAGATTCTGTATGATGTTTAATATGATATTCCTGAATTCCTGGGTTCAAGTTTCGCATGAAAGTCGTTGGATTCCAACCGCGATAAACAGTACCATGGTTTATCGCCGAACGATAAACCGCACTCTCGATAAGCCACGATTCTGCCACCTCAGTGTTATCCATTCTTCTTATACGAGGTACAACACAATTGTTTCCCAACCAACAGTCAAATGCGATTTCCAAATGAGAAATCCACTGCGAAACTTGTACAGTGTCGTTTCTTCCTCCAACGTACTTCGATTGTGGTCAAAGGCTAATATCCTATTATCTCCATCCTTTTATGTTAATTTGACGTTTGTACATCTTTTCTTCCATTTTGAGGCTTTGTTTTTGGTTGGAAACATTTGAAAGTCCTTTTTCACTAGATTGTTGAAACTATTTATAGAAAACTATATTACTTTTAATTTACTAAATTTTCTTTAAAGATTGTTGAAATATTTTTCGAAAAAGAAATATAAAATCACATAAAAAAAATGATTTACGAACATTGGGAGGGATTACCCCCTCTCTCTAGCCCGCTTAGATGTGTAGGAGGAAGGGAATGAATACTAGACATGTTCAAAATAAACTTTTTTTATTGATCAACCAAATTAAAAACACTAATTCACTTAAATTTAAGAAAAAAATGTGTAAATATGAGTTATACAAGTGGAACAGCAGCGAGATGCACGAATTATACGAAAACTAGGAATATCGACCACTTTAATTTAGGATCCATTCAATCATCTCCCTTAGCTTAACGTTACTCTAGGTCTAGTGACCAATCTTTTCTTTAAATCTTCGTCTATTTAATATTTGAAATATTCAGTAGCTTGTAGTGATGCCTGATCTGTAGAAATCTCCCTGTTATTCCTGGGATTCTTTCTCACCTTCTCCTCGGCTAGTTAGAAAACTGATTATATATTGTAGATTTAATTTGAATATCACGGTTTCTTCTTCATAAGGGTTGGTTGTGAATAAACGCGAATGATAGCCCAAAGATTTCCCAAGAGTATTAGTGGAAGGATCGCGAATAGATCCGTCGCAACATTTTTCCAATTTCTGCCAATATTTAAAAGGTCTACAGGGATTAAATTGCATACAGAAGAAACTTGGACACTCAATAAAAGCATTATTGGTCGAAAATGTCACTATCCCATTTATTTTGTCAAATTTTCTAGAGATTTTACTGTTTTAAATGAATGAATTCACTCCACCCGTTGTTGATTTGTTGTTTCTATAGTTTTATTTGTAAATTCCTCAAAATATGGCCTCTCATCGCGTCTTCGTTTCCAAAGGGCTCACATGCAATTTTTAAAACACTTTGTTAACTCTCTTTCGAGGGATTGAATATTCGTAATCAGAGCTGCAAATTTCATTTAAAGTTGAAAAGTTTAAAGCAAAATTTCAATTCTCTATTTTTCATTATCTCCTTTAGGAATATTGTATGTAGTTCGGGGACAAGGTGTAGAAAACCTTACCCTGAATAGTTCATAGCACCAAAGCTTCAAAGTAATCCCATTGGATAACTTCTACCAGCGTTCGTTTAACTTCCAGAAGCACAGCTGGAAGCCTCCCTCAGGGCCTCCAGCGATGTCGCAACGGGCCTCAATGAGGTGAATGGAAGCACGTGAGTGCGTGTTTGGGCAAGGAACTCTTTTCCAATCGTGCTGGTGCGTCATCCTGCAGGAGATAGCAGTCGTCACTCTGCCAGAAGTAAGGCTGTTTACGATTTCCTCACATCAAGAAGTGTGTATCTTCAACTATTTGACGACATCTTTTCGAATATATCCACACACCAACGCGACATTTCCGTAAAGTCGCCCAACACGTTCATTCTGCTCTCATTATTAATCTTAGATATCACCATGCATCTTACTTAGCATTTCCAAAGTCTCCATTAGTTTTACCAAAGCGTCGATAGAAGTTAATGTTGTTCAAGAAAAAGCATCTGTCTTAGATCGCGGAACAAAGTTTTGGACAGATAACAGTTCTGTCAAATGACATGAACCTAGAAAGGCAGGAGAGGTTTGGAAGAATCCATTTCAAGTGGTTTAACTTTAGGAACTTGCTTTCGTCGTCAGCAATGGACGCAGTCGTCCAATTTTTGGATCGTGCTACGTATGTGTGAATCTCTTCATCTAATTTATATTTTAAATAAATTATTTCAAATAAAATTTATGGTACAAATTTTACAATATATAGAAAGTTTTTATGTATACAAAACCCCTTTGTTACACCATCTTGTGACGGGCTCGCGCGTCTTTTCTGTAACATAACCTCTGGGTTCTTTGGCGGCCAAGATTAATGGTAAATCTTTTCCAACCAAAATCCAAGAAGTAAAATACGATTATGAAATGCAAATAAGATAGCTTTTAAAAGAACAGAAGTTTCAGTAAGCAGTATGGCAATTTAGGGAAAGTTATGTTTGGAAGAGATACGAGTGTGAATTGACAGCCTATCATAAAGTTACCGAGATAATCAGCCATTGATACAAGGTGCATACCATTGCACGCGCGCCCAAGTGTTTCCGTACCGTAATAGAATCTTATCTTGAATTAAGGTAGGACTGTTTATTTGATATTAGGACGTAATATTATCAGAATTAAAAGTAGGCGAATAATATAATTATTTAGATAAAGTGGTCTAAATTATGCGATTCGGTTTAACTATCACTGTGTGTTGGGTTTATTAGATTCTCACTTATTAAAATTTATCTAAATCATTAGAAATTTAAGTTATATTCTTAATAAAGTCATATTAAGAATTTTAAAATGTCTGATCATTTTCAAAATCCCAAACCTCTAATTCACGCTGACAACAAAGATATGGTCACCAAAGAGCGACCATATCACAATCTTTCACCATATTTTAGATAAATCTTTTAGAAAGCAATTTTTTTAATGAGAATAATTTGCATGGTTGGTTTGTTACAGGTCTTCTGCACCCAAAGTTGCGGGTTCGAATCCGGGCACAGGTCGGTGGAATTTCATGATGCAGAAAATCGACAGCGGCCATGTCATGTGATTATACGGCATGTAAAAAATCCCTAGAGTGTCTGTTTGGTTTGTGTGCTCTCGGCTAAGTTAAATCCCACTACTGGTTTGCATCGTCAGAGCTCAGGTGCCTTCCTCTAGGGATGAAACTGGGTGTCAAAACTAACTTTGGCGATTGTTATCCGCCTACAGGGTGCAGCACTAAAAAGAGATACCAGTTCCCGGGAATCAATCTGCCCTCATCAATAAATGGACAAAGAGCTGCTAGTGGGTTTTTCTAGGCAATGACCGTTTTTACTTTAAGCACTTAATTTTACTATTAAAATAAACATTTTGCACATATAATATAACCAAATTACTTGCAACAATTATTTCCTTTGTCATTAATGGTTTCATTTCACTTCTGGAACGTTTTTTGTTCTTACCATCTTCGCAGTAATGCATAAATCTATAACAAAATGCTAAAATATTAATTATCTTTGAAAATGATGAATATTTGTCAAACAACATATCAATAATATCATTTTTACAATATACAGAAAATACAAAAGTCCTTTTAGTTTCTTTTATAACAGATTTTAACCTTTTGTCCTTTACAGTTGGTTGCTTGGGCCAGTCTTCTTTATTAGATAACCATTGAGGTCCCTCCCACCATATGCTGCAGTCGGGTAAATCTTTAGACGACATGCCTCTGGAACTAAGGTCGGCTGGATTCTCTTTCAATGGAACATAACGCCATTGCTTACAAGGTATGATGTCCAGAATTTCAGATGTCCTATTGGCGACAAACGGCTTCCAGTTTCTGGGAGGTGATGATAGCGAAGACAAGACAACCTGTGAATCAGTTCAAGCATAAACATTAATAACATGATCCTTTAAACAATTACACAAAATTGCAATAAATCGTGACAATAATAAAGCTCCATTCAACTCTAGTCCTGGAATACATATGGGCTTTGCTTTTTCCGCCCAACATCGTAACTTTAGTAGTTTCTCGATTTCGTAGCACCGCATAGACGACACAAGAGTAAGCTGCTTCCGATGCATCTGAAAATCCATCAAGAGTTGCTTGCTTATTTGTAATTTGAAGCCATCTCGGAATTGATAAATGGCAAGCTTGTTGAAATTCCATTTGAAACTTTTTCCATTTAAGTACAAAGTGCTCAGGTAGAGCATCATTCCAATCGAGTTTTAGTAGCCATAACTCTTTTGATAGAAAATTTTAATTAATATCGTGCAAGGCGAAAGAAAACCTAAAGAATCAAAAAGCCTTGCTGATCGGGATAAAAATGATCTTTTTGTAATCTCTCCTTCAAATTTTAAATTTATATTGAAAATGAACCTATCTTCCTTAGAGTCCCAAATAAGACCCAACTCTTTTGAGCAATTTTCGTGGCCGCGGTAGCCGAGTGGTATAGGTATTGGACCGTGGCTTGCCTTGTCACGAGTTCGAGCCCAGTACCACTAAAGACCCGCCGTGTAGGGCAGCGATGCACGTTAAATCTGTCGAGAGCTGAAACGTCCTCCCATTGGTGTGGTGTGGTAGTTAGGAGAGGTGGGTGCCAGCTCAGGTGTCGTCCACGTCACTTGACCATGGTTCAAAATTACGTGGTCCGTCGCCAAAAGCCCTCGTGTAGCTAAACAGTGCGCCGTTAATAATCAATCAATTAATTTGAGCAATTTTCAAGATGAATTTCTACATTTGGTTCATTAAATTCTAGATTTTTAGATATATTGGTTAAAACACCTCGAGAATTAGAACGCCACTTTTGGAGGTGGAATCCTCGAGCATCTAAAGCTTCAATTAAAGCTTGAATCAAAATAGCTTCCTTATTAGACGATGCTCCCGACATTAAATCATCCATATAAAAAGAATTTTGAATTATACTAGATAGTTCAGGATTTTGGGATTCGCAGTCTAATGATATTTGGTGTAAACATCTAGTTGCCAAAAATGGGGCCGATGCAGTACCACACGTTACTGTCGAAAGCTGATATTCTTTAACATTAGAATCGAACGACTTTCTCCAAACTATTTTTTGCAAGTTTTGATCGTCCGTATCAATTAAAATTTTGCCTATTCATTTCTTTATGTCAGCCGTAAAAGCAGTTTCATTTACTTTAAACTTTACAAGAAGAGTAAAAATATCTGGTTGCAAAATTTGACAAACTCCTAATACAGAATTTTAATGAATTAGAGTTAGGAGGCTTGCATGACCCATCAAATACAACCCTAAGTTTAGTTGTAATGCTATCCTTTCTTCACACAGCGTGATGAGGAAGAAAGTAAGATATTTTCCCATCTAGTTCTTTATTAGGCAACATATGACCCAATTTTTCATATTCTTCCATAAAATTCTTATATTCCCACTCAAGTTCTGCATCGGATTTAAATTTATTTTCCATTGTCAATAACGTGGAAACTGCCAACCCTCTTGTATTTCCAAAATGATTCATGTCTCTATAAATAGGTAACTTAACCACGAATCTACCTTCATTATTAATTTTATAAGTCGCTTTAAAGTGATTTTCACAAAATACTTCCTCCTCCGATAGTGAAATCTTTTTAAGAGGCAATTCTCTCTTCTGTAATATAGAATCAATATTACACTCTAATCAGATGCGATTGTATAAAAGGCGATTTGCAATTTCCTTGAATTTCACCTGCTACAACCCAGCCAAAGATTGTGCTTTGAGCGATCCTTTAGACCCAGTAATTCTATCATTTCACAAAATAGAAAAGAAACAAACGGAACCTAAAATAACATCACATTCGGATGGGCTTGAGAAATCTTCATCCACTAAAGGAATACCCTTTAAATAATCCAATTCCTTTATATTAAGCCTTTCAACGGGAATTTGAGACGTAACTTTGTTTAATATATACTCTTTAATTGTTAACGGATCTTCGTAGAATCTTGACCCGATTTTTAAACCCCCCGAGTCACGCGTGGTTCCTGCTTGAATTCCGCTAAGAGATTACATCTCTTCAATCCCAAAATGTTAATAGCATTTTCACTAATAAAACTAGATTCGGATCCAGTAACGTTCTAAATAAAAATGAACCACCTTCGTTATTATATAGCAAAACTTTTGCTGTAGGTAAAAACGATACATGTTTTGCATTATTTACAGAAGTACTAGAGTTAAGCGTCGTATTTACTGCATCTCTCTAATTCTATATTTGACATTTCTTGCTGACCGACACTTCCTTTAAGGGTATCTTGTTTACAATTAGCATTGTGACATTTAACAAAAATGCACTATTACGATTAGAATCTTCAGGTAAAAGAGAGTTATGTTTACCTTGACAAATACTGCATTTTAAAGAATTATTAGGACAGTCCTTAAGATTGTGACTATTTAAACACAAGAAACAAAGATAATTTTTCCTTAAGAAGTTCATCCTAGCAATTAAATTCATATTTTTAAATTTCATGCATCTAAATAATTTATGTACACCTGAACATTTTAAACAATTCTTATCAGATTTACTTCCTAGATTATTTCTACAAGCAATAAAATTAGACTTAGTAGGTTACTCTAGTATCAGAATCATTACAAGTCATTAATTCCAGAGATGAACATCTGACATTTAAAAATTCTAAAAATTCCTTTGAAGTCTTTCTCGGCGGTTTTAACTGACCAGAGTCTTTTCGTTTCTTCATTTAATTTTTGCATTAATATTTGAATTAACCAAGGGTCTCTGTTCGTTTGCTTCAGTTACCAACGCCTTTAATCCTCTTAACACTTCGTCACTAGTGTCCACTAGATTTCTTAAATTTGTCATATTTACTTGAGAAATACCCTTTTGATCTAAAGATGTTTTAATTAAAGCATAAATAATAATTTGCTTCTTTTTATCGTATCTATCGATGAATTTTCCCCAAGCTTCATATGACTCATTAGACAATGCTTAATTAGAGACGCGGGTTCATCTGAAAGCAAACCTTTTAAATACCGTAAAATCCGGCGTATAACGTGCACTTTTAACACAAAAAATAAGATTGAAATTTAGGGGTGCGCGTTATACGCCGAGTATAAAAATGAGAGCTTTAAAAAAATGAGTATTAAAAAAAAAATTAGACTTATATATCGAAATACTGTTTATTTAAAAGAAATAACATACCCTATGAACTTTCATTGTTGGATAACATAAAAAGGCATTCTTTTTTGACCATTTTAAAGAGAATAAACGTACACTGTTTCTTGTTAAAATTAATCCATTCAGGCGATTTTCTAGGGCCCAGTTTGCAACACTTTCTTCTAGAATAGACCATTCCGTTACTTCTTTACATAAAGCACATTTCTTCTTTGGCATGGTAATTCCTGTCATTTCATTTTTTCCCCCACTCCCTTATGGAGCTTTCGCCAATATCAAACATCCTTGCTGCGGTACGATTTCCATTTTCTTTTTGCAAATTGAATCACTTAGATCTTGAAACCGGCACTGTGTTTAGCTTCGTTTACCAGGACCCATCCTAACTGCTCACTGTTTGAAGCGTATTCAATATTACTCATAGTATTGAATATACTACAGACAGCGAGCGTAATAAGTCTCAGACTTGTTCTAATTTATTTCAAAATTAATCGTCCGCCTCGTACATCACACGAAAGGGGTAAAAGGAATCAATGTTTATAAAAAAAGCGTGGGAAAAATCCAGCCATGGCGCTGATTCGGTCTCCCCCTCCCCTTCTTGCGCTTAAGAGGGTTGCACAATTCTAGAAGTATACTATTTTTCCAAAAGAGAGTATGGATTGATTCATCCAATAAATAATGACTTCAAAACATAAGAAAACTGCACACGTACATTTCAAATTTTTTTCGTAAAAAAGGGGGTGCGCGTTATACGGCGAATATACCTAAAAATTAAAAAAATACAGCTTGAAAGTATAGGTGCGCGTTATAAATCATCAGCTCCATTTTCTAGTCTAGTTAAAGAACCTTTAGCTCTCCCCCTTGCTACTTTTATTAACTCTTTTTTTTTCTCTTCAGAGATTCTGATAAAGTTACAATTAACGTATTGGGAGAACTAATTCACCGAGAGATTCGATTCGCAAGTCAAAATCTTAATTTCACAATACAATTTTAAATCAGATGTTCTCTCTTTAACATATACAGGATAATAAAATTTGCCTTATCTGCTTCCTTTGAAGAATCTCGTCGGTGCCTCCACTTGTTTCTTCTTGTACGGACTTGATAATGTACCAGGTATAAATAACAACCAGTCTTCTGCAGTTCATATCTTTAATGACGCAATTCATTTACTACTATAAACTATGGTGCCAGATGCACCAGTATAAATAGCGAGAGCAATCGTGTTTTTCCGTTGCCATACAAATTATACATTCAAGATTATAAGATAAACAACATATGCAAATTCCAACATAGATGAATCACTCAAACACATACCAAAATGTTTTTAAAAACTCGAAAAGGGGAAAAAAAGAAACTCAAATGAAACCTTTCTTACTTTTTTTATTCTATCGAATTTATTTCTCTTTATTCAAAAAACAGGCCTAGATTTGAGAAGTTAAAAGAAAGCTTTAGAATTCTGAGTTGGAAATTCTAACACAGATGAAGTTTCTTTTTTAAAACTCAATAATAGTGGAACCAGGAAAAAAAAATGTTTCAAAGAATTTTTTTTGCATTAATAAAAACAATAACGCTATTTTTTCCCCTTTGATCCAAATAAATAAGAAAATCGTAAAAAAATATAAATGTTTTCTCTTAAAAATATAATTGAATCAATTAATAAGACAGTCTAACCGAGGGATAAAAATTTCTTCTTTTGTAAAATTATTATTCTATCGTGACATATTCTAAATCTTAGTAAAAGTAAAATTTTCGAAAGAATACCTGGTAGTTACCGAAATCCTGCTGTAAATCATTGTTCGACCTTTAAAAAAGACAATGCGTTTGATAAATGAAAAACATTATCTTATTCGTGCAGCAATCTGCCAATGAAGATGAGTGATTTACAACATTTTTAGTGTCGTTGAACCGCTACCATGTATCACTCCGCATGAAATATCTGTCATTTATGGTTATGGAATGGCAACGAGATAAATTATTAAGAATTCTTTATAGTTTTTCGATTGGAGAAAGAAAATTTGGGGACGAAAACAATCAGTTTTTTTATACTGGTGTACATGAAACCGTGTGACGTATGAAATATTTACAGACTTCACATAAAAACTAACATTTCTTAAATATATATGTATATATAAAGATTTGTATAGTTGTGCGTTGGAATATTATCTTGCATAAAAGTAAAGAATGTGATTTTTTAACACCCTTTTATAAGCTTCACTTGTATGTAACGGAATCTTTGAACTCATTTTACCCACTTTAAAAGGTCAGATTAATTCGAAATTTTGTTCACTTGTACAATAATTTGATAATTTTGTTCCATTGTCCTGATCAAGATCATCAGGATTAAAGATTTCCCATTTTCAGATCCCATCCCACATCAGTCGACTAACTCCAGATCCCATTTCCAGATTTGGCAGCTAATTCCAGAAAAATTAAGTTACAACTGAGTTCGATTAACTACACTGCTGGCCACCGTAAATGCAACACCCTGAATGAAGCATGCAAATAACATGAAATTTACAACATGCATTAGCGGAGGTGAGATATGCAAATGATTAGAATTTCAGCGCAGACACACATCACGCGCGTCTGTGGCGCCACTTCAAAGCGCTATTTAAGGCTTGGGGATTTCGACGATTTCAAGTTCGGCAATTGTGGTTTTTTCAAAAAACGATCAGTTATGCCTCGTAGAAAACAGCGATCAACTTTTGATCAAGTACCCGAGTTCGACAGAGGAAGGATAGTGGCCTACCGAGATTGTGGATTATCTTTCAATGAAATCGGTAGTTGTTGAAGGCCACCGCAACGAACTATCTCTATGACGCAATGCTTGGGTGGAGTCAACGAAGAAGAGTCTTTTTCCGTTTGGACTATTTTATTATTAAAAAAAATAAAAAATTTGCTTTATGTTAACTGTAAGATTAACGGGGAAATCCTTTGTTAGAAATAGTACTGCGCGGGACTTTGTATGTATATGTAGAATGCTGCTCTCGTGAAATGATATCCGTATTAAAATTGCTATAGAATAATCCCTGGTGTGATTATTACTTGAACCTGTTTGTTGAACCCCGTGAGTTCCAACGGTAGTCGTGTTGGACGAAACCAACCAACAGTTGTGACGGGCTCACGCGTCTTTTCTGTAACATAACCTCCGGGTTCTTTGACGGCCAAGATTAATGGCAAATCTTTTCCAACCCAAATCCAAGAAGTGAAATGCAAGTGTAGATGCAAATAAGATAGCCTTTAAAAGAACAGAAGTTTTAGTAAACGGGATGTGGCAATTTAGAAAAAGTTCTGTTTGGAAAAGATAGAAGTGTAATTTGACGGCCTATCAAAGATTCACGGATTCATAGCCATTACTACAAGGTGCATACTATTGCACGCGTGCCTAATAGCCTCTCTGAAAGTGATTGAACCGTTGCGTGATTAGAGGTAGGACAGATTATTTGATATCAGAATTCGAAATATTATTAGAATTGAAAGTAGGCGGATAATATAATTATTTAGATAAATGATCCAAGTTGCGCGATCCGTGTTAGCTACGGCTACGTGTTTGGTTTATTACCACTTAATATAAGTTTATCCAATATATTAGAAATTTAAGTTAAACTCTTAATAAAGTCATATTAAGAATTCTAAAATGTCGATTCATTTCGAGAACCCCACACCTCTAATTCACGCTGACAACCAAAGATATGGTCGCCAAAGATCGAACATATCAAATGGCGCCCAAACCGATTAAATTTATATGACTCTGGGTTAGGAAATTCAAGTGGGTTTGTTATTTTACCAAAAATGTTTTTTTCCGGGTCAGAGAACGTGACGGAATTCCTGGAGGCCATAGACAATCAAATAAAATTACTAGAAATAACTAGTGATTTAGCATGTGCTTATTTGAAAGGTCATCTCCGGGGAAGGGCCCAAGATTGGTATCAGATATTCGGATCAGTGTTAGAGCAGAATACCGCCATGGATTTTGCGCAGCAAAAAGCAGAATTAGCGAAAGCATTCCTCGCGATAAAAAATAAGGAAGATTTAGAAGCCAGGTTTTTTGCATCACAGCAAGGAAGAAATCAGGAACCAACGGATTTTGTTTATGATTTGTTAAAAATCCACTTGGTTTTAGAACTAAGGATGTCGCAGGCGGACTTGGTAGATCACATTTTTGTTAGACTCGAACCACAAGTCCAGGACTATGTGGAGGTCCGAAATCCACAGAACACGGTGTGATATGGTCGATCTTTGTTGACCATATCTTTGTGGATCAGCGTAAGTTAGAGGTGTGGGATTCTCGAAATGAAGAGGCATTTTAGAATTCTTAATATGACTTTATTAAGAGTTTAATTAAATTACTTATATATTGAACAAACTTGTATTAAGTGAGAATAAACCAAAACATGTAGCCGTAGCTAAAACAGATCGCGCAATTGGATCACTTATCTAAATAATTATACTATCCGCCTACTCTCAATCCTAATAATATTACGAATTCGGAAAATAATCTTCCTACCTTGAATTCCAAGCAACGGTTCAAACACCTTTAGATAGGCTGTTGGGCTCGTGTGCAATAGTATGCACCTTGTAGTAATGGCTAGATATCCGTGATTCCTTGGTAAGCCGTCAAATTACACTTCTAACTTTTCCTAATAGAACTCTCTCTAAATTGCCATCCCGCTTACTAAAACTTCGGTCCTTTTAAAGGCTATCTTATTTGCATCTATACTTTCATTTCACTTCTTGGATTTGGGTTGGAAAAGATTTGCGATTAATCTTGGCCGTCAAAGAACCCAGAGGTTATGTTACAGAAAGGACGCGTGAGCCGTCATAATCCCCTCCAAGAAGCAAAACGTGTTTTATTTGAGGGTCTAAATGGCTCTTAAGAAAATACGTGCCTAATTTTTTTACTTCTAAATCTTCTCACTTTCTAAGTTTTATTTAAATTTTAACCTTGAATGCTCATTTTAACACCTAATTTCCAATATTTCACTTAAACTTTAATTTTCATTATTCATCTTAAAAATTAAATTTAATATTCCTTCTTAATTTGAACTCTTGACAGCAACAATAAATTTTACTCAATTAACTAGACCAACATTAACAGTTTTGCATTTTAATCATGGTAGATTCTCACTTTTACATAAGTGGGTATACCTCATCTGAGCGGAGTGACCAGGGAAAAAACCATCCTTGACTTGGATGGAAAAAACGAGGTCCGCATACCCCTTAACTAACTTAATTCTACTTAATTACTACTTAATGTTACTTAAATTATACTATAACAATCTTCACGTCTTCCATTGCTTTTCCATCCATTTGAGATTACAAAGAAACTTTGAGACTTGGTTTTCAAATTGGAATTCAGGGTCTGTCACCCTGAAATAAAAACTCTTTAAGTTACTTGCAAAATCTATATTCACATAATACCAGTATGTTTCACAATTTTTATGCATTATATATCACTTTTAAATTACAACAAATTTTTATGTACACATTGCATCTGGTTCCGCTAAACTCCCCATGAGTCGCGCAGCGCCGTTAATATTAAAGTTAGTAACCTGTCTACGCCGCGTTTCCCTGAACCAGATGTACATTAATATAAAACAATACAACAATATATAGATACACCCTATACAATTACAAACATTTTTCAATAAATCATTAAAACAAATAAAAAAGGAATTGTCGCAGCTCAACGAAGTCATACATCGAAGTAAACAAATGCATGATTACAATTGTTTTCTCCATCAATTGAGAAAAAAAATTTTACAAGTCAAAAGTTCAAAAAAAATATACACTCATTGTAGTGTCAACTTTTGCTTGAATTATAATTTTTAAACACCGCCCGAAACTTCCTTCTTTGCAATAATTCTTCCGACCACTTGTTATAAAGAACATAAAAATGAAGCAATACAACCTGATTTTTATGGCATGTCTCCTACTAGGACTTCCATGGACAGAGTGCTGTTACTGTTCGCTCCTCTTCTCATTCCTCGGGTGCTCTTTGATCCCGTATGTTGCCTGATGTAGGGTCTGTAGTTTTTCTCTTCGGTTTTTTCTAGCTTGGCTTGACTTTACTCCATTGGCCGGTCGGGACTCCTGGTCCTGTTTCTTGCGTGGTCTTAAGTTGTAACGTGCACTATCTTGAACCACTTCCTTTCGGTTCTTCTTCCTACTTATATAAATATTATCTGATGACAATGGTCTTTTATTTATTTTATTGGGTACACGTTTCTACCACTTTCTTTGTGGTCCACTTGACCAAGATCCAT
>BMAV01006062.1:0-13841 GCA_019973955.1 Trichonephila inaurata madagascariensis
TATGTGCGCTTTCTATTCTATATCGTGGAATACACCCGAAAAATCCTTGCTCAGAATTATTTTATAATTCTTAATCCCCGGAGCGGGGCATGTGGCGAAAAAATCGACGAGCCCCGGATTTTTAAACGGGGCATCATATTTCCAGATCTTCATCCTGGTTGTCTGCAACGTCTTTCACTTTGCTGTGAGCAGTCCACACCTGCATACAAGTTGTGACTCGAGATACTTTTGTTACCGATTTCAATACCTTTTATTTTTCTTCAACACGCAGGATAAGAGGAAGCTATTTATACTTATGAATTAATGAGGATACATGAAAAAACGAATTATTTTGAGCACACGCTCCGTAAACATAAAGTATTATATAGTTATTTTTTTAAATTTTTAAAAAAACGTATATTAGAATATTCCTCATACTGAACAAAAAAATTTGTTGCGATTTAGAAATGAATATTACAAATATTACAAGACAAATATATAAAATTATCCAACAGGAAATGTTAATTTTTTGGATGGCAACAACATTGGGGGTGAAAATATCACCCAATCAGAATGTCAACACACGACCGGGGGCCAATGCAGCCCGCCAGTCGTAAATTGCTGCCCGGCACTTTTTTAAAAATTTTAAATATCAGTTTTTTTAAAGTTTTTCATTTTAAAATTTATTTGAGAGGAAATTTATATCTATATATTTATATATATACAATGTATTTACCTATTGCCTAAATCCTTTTTGATAATATAAATGTTCTTTATATTAAAATAGATTTATATTTTATCAAACAGTTACATTTGATTTTACTATAGAAAATTACTTTTTAAAAATTTCAATTTTCATTAGCATACCCTTTTACTATGGATGCTACATGATTCTCTGTGTGTGCGACTTTCATTTCTCCCTCCTCTTTTTTTTTTTGGAGTGCGCAAAAGCAAAAAGGCAGTCAGAGATGTTTTTAAAGTTTAAAAAAAATATTCAGGACGGTTTAAAATAAAAGGGCACGTATACTTAATCGTTTTCGAATGGCAGCACAATCAATTTCAACAATGGTAACGAAAGATCAATTCAAAAGGAAAACCGTAATTTTCAGGGAAAATGGGAACTGTAATATTTTAAACATTATTTGATCATTGCATTATTATATTATATAAACATTATTATATTATCTATGTCTGTATACATGTTAAAAACAATAATAATAATTCATTCTGTTTTAAAATTTTTTTCACCCAATAAATTTTTTTTGTTTCCAAATCTGATAAAAAAGGTACATATTTTTATTGGGGCCCCGCAAGATTATAATTTTTTTCCCGAAGGGGCCCCGCAAGGTCATTTGGGTTGGCCCCCGTCTAGAAAACTTATAACACTTTTCTGGCGGAAGTGGCCCCCCTTTGTGTCTTGCCCTCTGGCTGATAGTCTCCCGCGCTAAAATTGATACAAAACGCAAATTTTTTAAGGCTTGTTTATTTTACTTCAAAAAATAGAATCCAAAAACAATTCTCACTGTAATGATTTATTTGTGGATCCGGGAAAAAATTTATCCGCCCCTCACGATGTATTGGTTAAAACATCTGGTTTATCCACAGGAACCAGGGGCCCCGCAAAAACTGAACTTAACCGATTTCGGGTTATAAATTGTGATCCGCCGGGGGGTCTGTAGCCCCTTCAGGGAAATGAGTTAAACTGGCACTGGGATGAAAAGGTTTTTTTAGATGATGATGCCGTGTCCATGACGAGACCAAATTAAACAGTTCCATGGGCCCAGATGACTTTTTGGGGTTTTTTTAAGTTTTCGGATGATGAAAAAATAACCCCAACTTTTTTTTGGTAGATATTTTCCCTTAGAAATCCGTGGGAAAAAAAAAAACCGTGTAAAAATGTTTGCGGCAAATGGAAAAGGGGACATGCTTTTTAAAAATTGTATAAGATAAAAAAAAAAATTAACTATTTTAGCAAAAAAGAAGTACCGGCTGATTCAAAAATAGTATGACCAATTTTAGAGCATCATAAATTCTTATTGAATAATGTTATTTACATGAAATTTTCCATGTGGTTTCCTTTAGCATAGTACACTTCCTGTTTGTCGACCCAAAAAGAACTTTTCAACCATTTTTGTCGGTATTTTCCAACTTCCTCTTTGATTTCTTTTGGAAGCCATTGAAGTGTTTTTACTTTATGTTTATTTAATTGATTTTTAAAGTATCCCCATACAAAATAATCGTAAAGAACACAGAGTTTTTATTTTATTTTATTTTTCAGCCATTTTATGTTTGATTTTGCGGTATGCCTTGGTGCAGAACCTTGGTGAAAAACGAAGCTTTCTTGAGGGTAGAGACGTTTACTTTCTTTGATCATGTGCAAAATTTTATTCTGATAGTATTTAGAATCAATTTTAGCCTTTGGTTTTACAAAAAATGGTTTTGTTAAGCCTTGAGAGGACATTCCAATCCATACCATAACACCTGACGGCCAACTTACCTTTTGTGAAACAGCTGATACTTTACGAACACCTTTCACGTGAAATATATTGTATCTTCGTGTTGGACATATGAAGCAGGGCTTCATCCGAGGCTACCCATGTTTTGCATGTACCTTTGCGTAACATCAAATACAGAGACCAAGAACTTTTTCTTTGTTTTTCTACGGACTTTGCAGACATCTGATGACAAACTGATTTATTCACATTTTTATAGCCGATTTTTTTTTTGCCTGACAACAAATCGTTGATGGCAATTCCTGTTGTTTCTTTACTAGAGTTCTTTGAGGCACAGGATTTTCTACAGCGATAAATTTTCTATTTCCCTTTTTACCCTTTTTCAATCAAGGACCTTTCGTCTGGCTATTGTTTTTCTCCTGGAGCTTTGATTGTCATCCAAATTTTTTATTTTTTCAAAGTTTTAACAAAAAACCATTAGAAAAAAATCTTTTTTTTTTTTAAACGCTTTATTTATAACAGAATTTGAGTAATCAATAGATAAAAAAAAGATCGGAAATTTAAACGTTTCCTTTTTAAAATTAACCGGGAGTAAAAAAATTAAAATTTATCATAAAAGTTATTCTTTTAAAAATTTGCAAATAATTTTGAATCAACCTGTTAATGAAACCGTTTACATATTTATCATGCGAAAACAATTCATATTCCGAAACAAAATTAAAATTTTGTAAAAAATTTAGTCCATATAAGTCATAAGAAAAAAGTTAAATTGAAAAGGAATATTTTTCTCTACTCAGTGGCGCACAAAAAGGGGGGCCTGGGGGGGAACCCCCCCAAACTTGATTTTTCCGACTGATTATAATTCCAAGTATATAATACATAAAATTTAATTAAATATTTTTTGTTAATGATTAATTTTATTATAATGCTATATTTATTCAATAAATTAGTTTTTTCTTGTTTTTTTTCCGGGTGCAAAATCAAAAATAAATGATCAAGAATTTAACTTTTTAACCCCGGCCCCCGAAAAATTCCGTGTGCTCTACTGTCTTTCTTAAAGCAAGCACGGCCCTTTATTACGAACTCAATCAAAAATATCATCAGATGTACGCTTTGATTCAAAAATAATTTCGTTTGTTATTAACGGCATTTTTTATTTTGAGTTATTTAAAAAATTTTTTTTACCTTTTTTTAGTAAAATTTATCATCCACACAAACTATACTGGGAAAATTTTACCTTTGTTAAAAAAATTAATTTGAACATCAACTATTAGAACAATTTTAAACAATTTTTGCACCCTTTCGAAGTGTTTTAACACAAAAAAACGAAATGCAGGTTAAAGCTGAAAAGTAAAATAAAAAAAAAGAACTGACTGTAAAATTGATAACCCCCCCTAACTCAAATACAAAGTAAATAAGCCGTGAAGTAGACCGGGGGGGGGTAAATCCGCTGCATGCGTGCCTCGTGGTTGACGAATTTGTGACAGTTGCACTAAAATTAAAAAAAATAAAATAAAAAAAAAATAAAATAAAAAAAAACAACTTTTTACTATTTTATTGGGAAAAGCGGTTATCTCAGACAAAAAATAAAGCCCCAAAATTTTTTTAAAACACTTAATGATGCCAAAAAAATGATGCAGAGAAAAAAATGATGCAAAAGAAAAATTCTTTTGGCGTACGCTGGGTTTTCCAAAGGGGGAGTGCACTCATTATTTTTTTTGGTAGTGTTTTTTCCAAAATATCAAGAAAAAAAAAATGAACTGCCTTATGAGGTTGGCTACTCAAGAATGAAGATTCGGCTGTGGGATTTAGTTTTTCCTACCGATATTATGGGACATCTAAATAACAAATTTAGGGTATTACGTTTGGAACCGGATTTTGCAAAACCCATAAATGGATAATTTTCATGATATTTAGTGTCATCAGTTTTAGAATACATGCATAAAATTGTTTTGGAAACATTTTGAAAAAAAAAATTATTTAAATATAATTTTTTGGGAGAAAATTAACTTAGAAAAATTTTTTTTCAAAATTTTTCTCCTTTTTTTAAAAAAATGCTTCTTTTAAATAAAAATTATTTTGCCTGTATAAAAGCTCAGACATCTCTACAGGGGGGCTAAACTAAAATTTTTTTGAAATATATAAAAACTTAGAAGTGGGTTTTATCCATTTTTTTACGACAAAAAGAGGGAGCAATTTTAAAAAAAAAAACGCCGATAATTATATTTTCAATGGTTGTAACTCGGGAAAATAATGTGAATTTTAAAAAAATCATAGTTGAGCCTCTGTAGGGGTATGAAAACCGAACGAAATTTTAATAAAAGCATTACAAAAAAAGGAGAATTTTTAAACAAAAGAAATTCTAAAAAATTTTTTTTTCCCCAAAATATTGTTTTAAAAAATTTTTTGTAAAAAATGCCCCCAAAATTTTTTTAATACATGTATTCAAAATGACATAAATATCAAAAAATTATCCTTTTATGAACTTTTTAAAATCAGGGTTTCCCAATTTTTTCAAACCTTAAATTATATCGGGGGAAAAATTATTTTTTTTCCCTTGGCTAGTCTTTATTTCTTTGAATAAATTTTTTGCTTTTTTAAACTCGTTTTTTAAAGAGAAAAGGATTAGCACATTTCATATTAATGCAGGAATTATTTACGAAAGTTAATAATGCTCCGAACTATGATATATTTAAAAATTTAATGTCCATTTTGCAAGATTAATTCCGTACAAGGTTTGATGATTTTCAAGAGAAAAATAACACAAAAAATTCTCATCTGTTCACAAATCCTTTCTTAATTTTTCTCCCATGACGTTGATTGTTACCCACCTAAAATCCAAATCTAAATTATTGACTTTCATATGAAAAAGTACGTGTAACAAGTAATATAAAAAAAAAATTTAAGTCAATACCTACTTAGTTCAACAAAGAAAAATTTTATTTTAGTTACTTAAACTTAATTAATGCATTTATATTTGAAAAAAAACTGTATCAACATCAAGTGTCATCACTACAATTTTAAAAATATATATTTAAAGCCAAGAAAAATTTCGTTAGAAAAACTTACTGGTGCCATCTGTTGATGCTAGTTCTAACTTCGTCAGAAATAACGAAGAATAAATTTAGAATAAAAAAAAAATTAATTAGTGAATTAATATCTGAAAAAAGCTGTATTAACATCAAGTGTCACGTTACAAGTTTAAAAAAATGTATTTGAACTTCAGTGGATGAATAGAAAGTATTTTACTAACGATTGAAAATTTGAACAAGATATATATATATTGTTCGAAATTTTTGGGGTTTAAAAAAATGTAAAAAAATTTGTATTTAGTGTTTAATGCATTTATATTACTCTATGTTATATTTATTTCATGTTAAAATGTGCTACTCACAAGAAATGCCGCCCCCTTTCGTTATTGCGATTCAATGGGAAACTTGGCGGGAAAAATTGGCGGTAAAAGCCAAGTTGGCTCATTTTGGCGACCAAGTTGGCGGCCAATTTGGCGTCGTTGGCGACCATTTTGGCGAGTTCGGAACCCTCTGGAATCTTCAAAAGTAGTAAATTCCCCCACTAGTGTCCCTTCAATGACACGAGCTGTTTATATTTCTGGAAGTTTCTGTCGCGCCTATTTAAAGGGGGATGCTCGCCAGGACGGCGGGGAGTCTGGATTTAAAACCCGCGAGGAAATGAGGATTGTTTTGGGGTTAGTTCGGGTGTGCTTTGAATAATCTTTACTTACGTGTATTTTTTTAAAAATTTCTGTTAAAGTGTTTTTATTGCTGGTTTAAGGTGTGAAGACCTTTGGATTTTAAATCTGTGAATATCGCTGCTGAATCACAATTTTTTAAAAGGTTGGATTTTTGAAAAAAATTCCCTCGCTCTTAAAAAAAACTGTTTTTTTTTTTCTTTTTGATTGTTTTTTCATAAAATCCTCGAAAACCCCCGGGGTCTACGTAACCAAAAATATATATATATATATAGCAGTAAAATAAAATTAAAAGGCTAAAAATCCTAAAACATCTTAAGGAAACAAACCAAAAAACCAAAAACAGGGAACCTTTTCAAACCAAAAAAAAATTTTGCTAGAGTTGAAAAACTATTTATTTATTTCCCCGACTGCCACCAAAAATTTGGACAGTGAAACAAGGGTTAAACAGTGTTTTATGAGATCTTAACCTTCCTCTACAGCGGAAATTTTCCCGGGATAATAGCAATGAGATAAACCAAGGCAAAGGGCCCCCAAAACCCCTTGGGGGAATATAAAACAATAGAATAAATTTGGGAAAATTAAATTTACTTTTAGAATTCAGGAGAAATAGACAAAATAAATATGTTTTTAAAAAAAGAAATATTTGCAAAAGAGGTTAAACATGATTATGACCATAATTAATAATAAAAAATGAACGAAGAAACAAAAATCTTACCCGATGTATAAAAGATTCCATAATTACGACTCGATGCACAAAAACCCTTCAAGAATAATGGCCCCATCTATATATTTTTTTTAGTAATTAAACTTATTATAAGAATAAATTTAAAAATTTATATATTAAATAAAAGAAATGAATATATTAAATAATAAAAATTTAAATTGCTATAATTTTGGGGACATATTAGGTTGGGGAGAAATCCAATTTTTGGTAGATGGCTGAAATGAGATATCTCGACAATATTGATCAAAAAATTCCAAATTTACGCTCGTTGTCAAGATAATTTCCCCCTAAAAAAAATTTTTTTGTGTTTTTTGTTTTCCGTTCAGTTGTAAGTTACAGGGTGTTAAAAATGGAAGTCAACAAAGAGAAAATTTGGTTCTTTTTACAATTTTTCTTTGATAAAGCCGAAAATGCAAGCTAGGCTGCTGAAATTGCGAATCGTGTTTATGGTGCCGGTACTGTAACAGCTAATTAAGTTCAATTTTTTTACTTTTTTTGTTAGGTTTTTTTTGATTTTAAAAGATGACCCGACGGCAGGGCGTCTGAAAAAATTCAAAAAAATCCGAAATAATCAAAGAACCGGCATGTCAGTAGTCAGCATCCCCGTTCAAAGATCACCACAAAACAGTTTTAAACCTTTCAAAGTTGGATTCAAAAGGCCCATGTTTGAGGCACACCATTAACAAAAAAACATGATGGATCAAATTTCCATCTGCGAACCCTTCCAAAAAGGGAAAAGAATCGACCCATTTCAAACGGATGGTGACGGGGATGAAATGAGTCAAACATCCCGCCGTGCGAAAACACGTGGTCAAAGGGGGCGGTGAAGGGGCTAAAACGGGGCCCAAACCAGGACTAACGGCCGGAAAGGGTTTCTACGTGTTTTTGGGGAACGGGAAGGGAATAAATTTTTTGGGAGTTGCTTGAGGCCCAAAAACCAAATTCAGATCTCTCTTCAACAACGGGACCGTTTGAAGCAGAGATTGACCAGAAATGGCCAGAATCGGCCAACAGAAAAGGTGTTCACGCCGGGTTTTGAGTGACTGGGGCTTTTGGAGTTTTTTGCACCAATAAAAGTCCGCCCTGGCACCAAGAAATTGCCACCTTTTTCTCGACAAAAACCCAGAGTGAAAAGAAATTGGGATAAAGAAAGATTGTGAAAATCGATTAGAAATTTTTTCCCCAAATGGCCAAGATTTTATGCGAGGGATTATGAAGCTCCCTTTTAAAAAGGAAACAAATTATACAAAAAACGGTGAAATTTGACCCAGATCGGACAATCGGAAGCATGTTAAATAAAGTCTTGATTTTCATGCAAAAATAATGGATTTCTTTTTCCCCCCAACCTAATATATTTATATATAAAATTAGCTGTATAATTATAGTCTAGGCAACTTTGAAAGAATTTTTTATAATTATTAATTTTTAAAACTTCTTCAGATACTAAATCATTATTTCTTTTTATATAATTTACAATAAAATTTTAAAACTTGAAATTGGGGTACTATTCCCAAAATGGATTTTTTTAAATTAAAATCAAAAGAGCCTTTTATCGGGTATTACTTTTTTGTATTATTTTTTTAACTTTTTTGAGATTGGGAAATTTTGGGGTTTTTAATTTTTTTATTAATTTTGTTGGTGATAATAATTAAAAAAAAGGGGAAAATGAAAAAAAAAATTATCGATGTATCTAAAAAAGTAAAAGAGTCTGTATCAATTTTTCATTGTGTGCTTTTGGGATCCGTATCATTGATGCCGGGGGACTCCCCTTGGTTCATTATCCTACGGTTTTGCAGAAAATTTGAAATTCGGTTTTGCGGAAAAGAACTTTTTCCGAGTCATAAATCAAAAAGTTTATCAAACATCTATAAGTATTTTAGAATTTCCAATTAACTGGTGCTCAATAACTCGCTTATAGTATTTTTAGTTGATGAATATAGTGTTTATGGTTCGCACGGCGTAACGTTTGTAACCAAATTTGCAGCAAAGGTTTCTTCAGAGGAAATCAAAAAATATGTTTTCGTTCAACAGTTTAATGTTTCTTTTGTATAGGAATATTATGGTATTTATTAGTACTTCAAAATCCCATTTTTAAGGCTGCCTAAGTACATCTTTGGATCAGACGTCACTAAAAACACGAAAAATAAACTGAAGTGAAATAATTTTTAACATGTAAAGAGAAGATATGGTTTTGTTTTGGTAAATTTGAAGTTTTTTTGGTGTATAAAATTAAATTTCTAAATGTAGTAAACATTTCTTGATTTTTAATTTTGTTCTAGGTATCATAATAATCGAAAATATTTCTTGATTCGCTTAATGTAGAAACAATGTGACATCCTTTGAAGTATTTTGTTTGTATTATATCAAGGAAAACTTATAAAAAAATTATTTTCGCCCAAGACACTTAAAGAGATTACTGTTGGTAATCTATATTTAATAAAAATTAAATACGAATACTTCTTAGTTTAATTAGAATTTTGTAAGCTAAGTGCAAGAGCAATTGACAGTATTAATTTTCTTGTGTGTGTTATAATGAAAATGTGCATTATATTTTTTATTATCTAATCGACAGTTATCTACTTTTTAAATCAAATTCTGATCTGTTAAACAAAGCATCGTTCTTTAAATTAATTTTACTTTCTATATTAAATTTAATTTGAAATATTATTTGGTATGTTATATTTAATTTTATATCATATTTATATTGCTCTATGTACTCACAATTCTTTTTTTCTTTTTGAAAACTATATGCTCTGATTATATTATTTAAAGAATTTTAGAGGAAAGGTAAAGGCCACTTGGCTTTTGTTAGGCTTGATAAATCAAGTAAAAATTACATGTTTTTTAGATAAGTATTATATTACCATAAAAAAATATCAATTCTAATATAAATTGCATTGATCATTAAATAGAAAACCATTTTTCTTATTTTTCATTATAGAAAACAAAAACTCAGTTAAAAATAATTTTAAGTTTGAAGTATTGGAAAATTTCTAAAATGGATTGAGAATTTCGCTATAATTGACAAGTTTCATGTTCCGAACTATCATGATTCAACAAAATCCATTTGTATTTTTATATTTTTTGATAGCTATGAACATAAAATGAAGTACTATTTTTCAGTTTGTTATAAATTGAAATAGAATTTTGGTTCTATTATTTACAATATTTTTATTTATTGCTATAAGATAATAATTGTTTAAAAGATTAATTGTATAGAAAAATGGGAAATCATATATGATTTTCAGTACATTTGAGTATAAAATTTATTTTGAGTATTTTTAAATGAAATAATTAAATGTGATATATAGTTTTAATTAAATTAAGATAGTAATAATTTTTTCCAGAAGATTTTGCTTTAAAAAGATTGTTTTTAAATTTAAGAATTTAATTTTTATCAACAGTTCAATAAAATCTACAAATTGTAATAAAATATTTCTGTCCTATTTGTTTCATGAGAGAAATAAAATAATTAGTAGTTGTCCACAATATTTAAAAAAGATCCTTTAGCGAGTAAGCAACTTTCTAAGCTTTGAATTTAGCCATTAATAAATTCATAATCATAAAATTTAATTTTTTTGAGACAATGAAAAGAAAGTTAGGACAAAGTTTCATTTTTTAGTATGAAAATATTAAATTACTTCTTTTTTATAAGTAATAATTAAATTGCGTAGTTAAATCTTCACAATTAAACTGTATATTTATTTTCAGTTAGAATAATAAAATTGTTTGATTGTTTTCAGATTCTATATGAAAGAAATTTGTTATTCTATTCAAGCTGTTTATAATTCAGATAAATGAGTTGGTAATTATATGCTCTTTATGTTAAATAGAATTATTTTCTTTAATTTGCTAGTAATTTTTTTTAAAAATAATTGTTTATGTTTTATGCAGTTTTTGTATAATTATTGCATTTCAGCATGATCCTTTGTGCTAGTTACTGTTTATACATATAAATGAAAATACTTATAAATATTTATTCAAAGCTATGTTCTTAGGGGTGTTAAAATAGTTATATAACGTTTCACACAATTTTATAACAAAGGATCAACAAGTGCAATAAAGGATTTAATGAAGGGGGGAGGGGAAATACATTTGACTTCCCATTTTTCTACTTCCCCTACTCTTTTTATTCCTTGTAGTTACATTCTATAATATATTCATTTTTTAATGAAAACAAGAGAAATGTTAATGCTATATTGTTATGTATAATATGAAGAATTTAAAAGGTGATAATATGAAATAATATATTCTTTTTTTTTTCGAAATACTGTTTTTCTCTACTTTTTCGAAACTTTTTACTCTTAATATGGAATATATTTGAAATCTACATGCATTGTATTAATTTGCCATTGATAGTTATACTGTTCAATTATTAATTCTTAAGTTTTGTTCTTTAAAATGCATATACTGAGACAATATTGTTAATTGTATATTTTTAGTTGCCTATTTCTGCCTAATTATTTTAATGCACTTATGTAATTTGAGTGGACACTTTCTACACCTGCAGTGCATTTAATCAAAAGACTTTAAACCTAAATTCATTTTACAACTGTGGTTTTTTCTACAATTAATTGATCTGAATTAATATCTGCTAGATTAAACTGGGTATACCTCATAAATTAATTCAGTTAAATAAACTTACTATGAATAATTCAATAGCATGCACATTAAAATTCAGGGAAAATGATCTAGCAGATGAAAATGCATTAAAACAAGAAGACGCACTATCCTGTCTCCTTTTCAGCAGCACTGGAATACATTTTTCGAGAATCTGGAATTAACACAGAGGAAACTATTTTTCATAAATCATTTCAGATATTTGCATATGCAGATGATGTGGACATAATTGCTCAAACTGAGAGGCATTTGTAGCATTTGAAAAGTTGACTAAGAAATTTAATCTTAATATAAATGTAGGGAAAAAAATGTATGGTTTTTACTAAAGATAGCACAACTCAGCCATTTTTCTTAAAAAATTGATACATATACTGGGTGTATTGTTACACTTGAAATTTGCAAGCAGTCTCTAGCAAAAACTATATAGCAGAATTGCGTGAATATTGGATAGAGGCAAAACAAAATGATGGGAATTTTATAAAGGAAAAAAAAAACAAAAAAACAATGAACTTTAAAATTCACCCCTAGGGGACGTATCATAGCTTTATTGAGAACATATAAATAACCTACAAAAATTTTCATAACATGCTCAAAATGCTGTTCATCTTTGTCTGCTATCATCTGGAAGTGTAAAATTGCATGTTCAACTGTTGAAAGCAGCATTAACTGAGGAATGTTACACACATGGTATTCTATTCCTTCTTTAATGTTGGCTAGAGATGTGATGGGATCACAGTAGACCATGGCCTTGAGGTATCTCCACAGCCAAAAGTTGCAAAGTTTCAAGTCGGGATCTAGGAGGCTAAGCTGCAGGAAAATGCCTCCTGATGATTCTGTCATCACCGAAATGGTGGCAAAGCACTTGTTTCCCACAATGGATGTGTGCAGGAGCACTATCCTGCATAAACACTGTGGTTGTATTACATTGCCTTGCCTGAAGAGCCAGAATAACGGATTGCTCTAATAATAAACCGTATTGCTTACTGGTGACTTTGCATGCTAGCGGACATTGCCTCAAATTTCCTAATAATGTTTGTTAGTTCTTGACTACTGAGTGGACCTTTTTGTAACTGCTTCAAAGACTGAAATTTCCACGAAGCTTTGGTAGTGGAGTCTCCGTTTCGGTAAAACAATTTCACCAGTAAAGCTTGTTTCTGGACAGTCAACGTCATCTTCCTTGACTTGGAAATGAGTATGACTTTGGTTTGCTTCTCACATCTTCATATTCTGCGGGTTGTTACACAAACAGAGGATTACTATGGTTATGACATTTGCATATGTCAATAGTTTACATTGCAAAATGCCATCTAGTGATAGTTTTTGAAAATCATTGTTTTTTCCCTCGATAAAATTGCCATCATTTCATTCTGCCATTACCCAATTTTCATACAATTCCTCTGTATAGTTTTTGCTACAGACTGCTCGCGAATTTCAAGTTTAATTATGGACACCCAGTAGATTTGAAACAGTATAAAATTTTTGTTATCCTGGGTTCTATAATTGACTCTGATGATAACATTAATGTTGAAGTTAAAAAGTGAATACTGTCAACCAATAGATTCTTAAACGTTCTTCAAACCTTCTTTGGATCATCGTACATAAAGAGATACAAAATTATTTCTATACAAAACTATTATATGTCCAGTCCTGACCTATGCTTCTCAGATTTGGACTCTCAAAGGATAAAAAAAGAGGCCAGTATTGCCATCTGTGAGACAAAGATCCTGAAAACCATTTTTTGTGTAATTGAAGAGGGTGAGTTTTATAGAAGATTAAATTTATAAGGATATTGATGTGATAAAATTCATCAAATTAAGTAGAATCAGATTTGCAGGCATATTTGCTGCTGGGATACTACTAGTCCAACATAAAGGTCTTTAAACATAAACTTATGGGTATTTGACTAGAGGATGACCAAAAATTTGAGGGCTTGACTCCATTAATGCTGATTTCATGACCATAAGGGAATGGAACTGGCGATAAGGAAAACTGCTTGGAAAAATGTTCTGGAGAAGGCCAAGGGTTGTTGATTCAACAATGATGATGATATATATGATGGTCTTTTCCTACAATTTATAAATCTAAATTATCAATTACTATTAATTCATTACTTTACAAACCTAGTTACTATAACTGAGTTCAAATTCCTTGAATTTAAGTCTTAAAAATTAATTATTTTGTTAATAGTATTTTGGACTTTTAATTTGTCATCATTCATTAAATAAACTGTCATTGGTTATATTTTGTTACCTACCGTATTGTTTCATCTCCTAAAGACCTTATTTTTGTAAGATTTTCTTATATCTAATTTCTTTTTAGAATAATTTAAGAATCAAACATCGAAAAAAACCTA
>BMAV01006063.1:0-20304 GCA_019973955.1 Trichonephila inaurata madagascariensis
TGGGAAGATCAAAAAAAATAAACAATACAACCTGTTTTTTATATGGGTTTCCGACCATCACATCCAACGAGGGGGTCTTCCCTCTTCTTTCCTCGGTTGTACTAATTTCTTGTTTTCTTGTTGTGGGCTTTTTCTCCTTGTCGCCCTTTTTTTGATTTCCCCTATTGTCTCCTTGGCTGGTCGGGGTTCTTCTGTTTCCCCGTCTGGCCTTAAGTTGTGTTTTTTTCATATGGAACTTCAGTTGATTCTCTTCTGCTCTTTTCTATCTCTAGAAATAGTACTGGATGAAAATTTCTTTTATTAATTTGGTTCCCTTTCTTTGCCACTTTTTTTTGTTCCCCCTGACCACATGATCTTTTAATACCCCCTTTTTTCCCTTTTCCCTTTTTTGTTTTTTTTTTTCATTCCCAAAGAACTAGGAAGTATCTGACCAGTGATTTTTTTTTATGGGCCCTCTCTGTTTTTTTTATATTGATTTGTTTGGGTTTAAATCCTTTTTGCCTCAAACCCCGTTTCCCCCAGATTTTTCTTTCCCTATTGTGACTCATTTAATCTTTGATGTACTTTTCCGAATACGGTTTTCCTGACGATCTTATACTATTTGGGATACCTTTTTCTAATTCGACCTCGTCACTTTTCCCCTATGACGATATATTCTTTTTGATCTACGTTAACTTTTAAATTTTTTTCCGATTTCCCCATATTACAATATTATTAAATTTTTAAACTTCTAAGACTCTATAAGGTCCCTAAAATTTTTTTGTTTAAATTTAGCACATACTTTGTTAGCTGCTGAACTTACAGGGTGTGTTTCTAATAAGACCAATCATTTCCTTTTTATTTTTATTTTTTCTACGTCTATTATAATTTTTTTCCCCCCTTTTCCCCTTTTAATTTTCTTACTTAGACTAGTTTCCCTTAAAGCTTTTCTCTATTTTTTTGAATTTTGAATTTTGAACTTTCCGATATCATAACTAGTTTTGTTTTTAAATCAATTTTCGCCCTAAAATAATTCAGCAGGTGTTTTCCGTTGTTTCATTCACCGCCTCGAATGCGTAAGCAAACTCCGAAAAATTGATCCCAAGTATCGTGTTTCATTAACATAATTTGCAATCATTTGCATAATTTTTAACTCTTTCAGCCCGGGTTCTTGTGGTCGTATGAAACAGTCTTCACATCCCTTATGCCCTTCTTTCCCTTAAGTGCTAAAAAAATCTCGGATAAAAAGGGGGACCATTATCCTTTTTAAATTTTTTTTTGGAGCTCCATAACGCGATATAAAGTTATCAAAAAATACCCCCTTTATTATAGAGATGAGGCCCTTTTTTAAGAATAAATTTCAGCCCATTTCTGAAATGATCGGTTATTACTAAAAAAAGCGGTTTCGTCTTATTCTCGAAAGGATCGGGCCTAAAAAAATCTAACGTCACTTCTCATTCGGATAATTCGTATTTGGATTTAATCGAAGCTGGTAACGCTTTTTTATAGTTTTTAAATTTGGCACTATGGCGTAGAAAACATATTGATCAATGAATTTTCTAAATTTGGGGAAATAAAAAAACTTCCCTTTTATGATACTTTTTAAATCTGCCTAAGTGCCCAGAAATTGGCTTATCGCTCCTTTATTTCATTTTAAGTTTTTTTGGAATGTACCGCATTTCCCCTAATGACGTTGCGTGTTTCCATAAAATAACAACCCCTTAAATTTAAAAAACGGAAATCGTGGGAAATTCTAAATATCGTTGCTTTAAACCCAGTTATCTTCCGGGTTTTCAAAATATCTATATATATGACCTAATTCTGGGTCTTTTTTTCTGTTCTGTTATTAATTGTTCCGCAAAGTAATACTAAATCCTGATTATGGCAAAATTTTTATCTCCAATTATACTTTTAACGGATTCCGAAGAATGTCAACCACTGCATTTTTGTTGGTCTATGTTCCCATTCTATTTGAATTCACTGGGGTGCCCATCTAATCATCCTACTCGACAAATTTTTCCCCTTGTTAGGCGTGTTAAGGCGGCGGTCCGTTATAACCAATGGGTAAAATTCCCAAATATGTTCTAAATTTGTTCAACGCCCTACTACTGCTAACATTTCTTTCGGTTCTTTTAATTCCTCTCGTTTGTTCGTGTCGTGACGCAAATACCACAGGGCTTTTTTTTGGGTTTAAATACTGCTCCCAAACCAATCGAACTGGCATCTGTAAATAATCGAATGGCTCCTGAAAGTTTGGTAATTTTAAAACTGGCGCTTTTTTTACCGCCTCCCTTTACCTCTTCGAATGCCTTTTTGCTTCATTGGACCAGACAAATTTTTAAATTTTCGTTTAAGATTATAAAAGTGGCTCCAAAAAATCCGCATAATTTTTAATAAATTTCGCGTAAAATGGGGCATACCAAAAACTTGGACACCTCTTTTTTAGTTACGGGGCGGTTTCATCTCTTGTATGCTCTAACCTTTGTCTCATCCGTTTTAATTCCTTCTTTACTAAAAATTAATCTAAATATTTTAATTCATCCCCCAAATTTACACTTTTCCTTATTTAATGTCAATCCCATCCAACAACAAAAAATTCCCCAAATGCTCAACATGGTATTGTATGGAACGTTATAATAACGTCGTCCATATAAAACTCACAAATTTCCCCATCCCGGTTTAGGATTATGTAATTGCTTTTTTTAAAATTGGGGAGCTGCTCCGTAAACCGAATGGCATCCCTTGAAACATGTACTTTTACTACAAATGCGGTCTTAACAAATCCCCGGGGTTTTCTGCCATTTTGAAATACCCTTCTTAGATCAAGAATGACATTATTTTGTATATGGTTATTTCTTGATAAAAACTCTAAATTTAAAGGTAAAGGGGGATCGCGGATCTGTGATCGAATTTAATTTTCATAGTTCTGCAAATCATAGCTTGGTTATCCGGTGGTAACCCATTATTTTCTTGCATAACACAACGGTGACGCGTATGGGGATTGAATTGGAACAATCGTTTCCTCTTTAACATTTTTGTATGTGAAAATCTATTATTCGTTGTGCGATCATATCTATATGGTTTAACTACTGGTGGGTTATCTCCCCTGTCAATTTCATGGTATAAAACAAGGGAAGACCTGGTTTGTCTGAAAATAACCCTTTAAAACTACTAAACAAATTTTTTAGTTTTTTTTTTTCTACCTCCCCCCCTTTTTTCTTAGATAAAACATCTCAACCTTTTCCTCTTTAATTGGTTCCCAAACCCCCTTATTTATTTGAGAATTTGGAATTTTCAACGATTTTTGATCAAAATCTAATACGATTCTTAGCCTTAAAATGATACCTGAATACATTGGTATTCTAAACCCAACACAGGGAAAGACCAATTTCTTTTCAATTGTCTGATGCGAACATTCAATTCTACGATCCCCATGTTTTGGCTTTCCCCCTTGTGCTGTTATTACCTGGGCTCGCGTTTTTTTTAATTTGTTATAAAAAAAATATTTTCTATATACTTTTCCGATATAAATGATTTACTCTCCCTTGCCCTAGCGCTTTCAAAAATGTGTTATTTAAAAAATAGGAACGGGGGGAAGCTACGGGTGATATACATATGGGAAAAAGTCTAATTCCTCTCTTTCGACACCCCTTGAGGTTGATCATTAAACCCAAATTTAATCGCCCCCTTTGCTCCCTATCGCCTCGATTGAAATTTTTCCTCAAACCCCCTATTTCTACGGCCCCCCTCTATTAAAATTATCATTTCGCTCATTTCGAAATGAGCCCTTTATTTAATCTCTGATCATTGTTCTGAAACCTATTCCTCCCGAACCCTCTATTACTTTGCCCTTTCTCCAAAATCATTTCTACTGTTATTTGGTCTTCGTCTTCTTCAAATTCCTCCAGTTTCTCCCTTAGCATAAAAATTAGGCATCCTATGCGCTTTTTGACCTCGTCTTTTCTATTTTTTATCGTTCGGAAAACCCCCTTTTTAATTTCAAGAATATCTCTCTTCGAATTTATAAGATTTCCCCAAAAGTTTTACCGTGTTTTGTGGATTGCGCATTACATAGTCTTGGATCTGTGGTTCAGTCGAACTAAATATGATCCACAAACTCTGCTTGGACATTCCAAATTCTAAACTTCTCTCTTTTTTTTGAAATCTATAAACGAAATCGTAGGATCCTGATTTCCCCCTGCTGGGACGCGTAAATTATGTAGTTCTTTCTTATTTTTGACCCCGGGGAAAAACCTTCCAATTCAGCTTTGGCTGCGCAAAATCCTTGTTTTTTCACTAACAACGATCCCAAAAATCGAATACCAATCTTGGGCCCCTTCCCCCGGGGATGACTTTTAAAAATAAGCCATGACGAACTTGGGGTTTTAAAAAACTGTTTTTATTCTCAATAGTCTCGATAAACTCTGCAATGTTCTCTGACCCGAAAAATACATTTCAGGTAGAACAAATTTACCCATATTACCTAACCCAGAATTATATACGTTCGGGCGCCATTGCGCATAGCCTCCTTGAATATGTCGTTCGGGTTCCCGGGAAGCTGGGTGTGGGATTATCAAAAAGATGAGACATAGTAGTTCTTAATCAACTTTTTTTAAAAATAACTTTTTATTACAAATTCTTTTGACAATTATAATTAAAGTGGGGTTAACCAATTAAACCCTTTTATTTAAAGTCAATCAAACTAATCCTTTATCTTAATTATAATTAATAAACCGTTATCTAAATACCTATGTCAAATATTACCTTTTTCGAAACTCCTTCCTTCACCTTTGAGATATTTATAAATTTACTTTTATATACGGGGGAAATTTTAACTTCTTTTTATTGGGTTTTTATTCCTTCCCAAAACTATCGGACTGCTAACTCTTGATCTGAAGATTCCACCCATATCTCTAAACTTCCCCCTTTTTTCAAAAATGATTCCCATAAATATCTCTAACTTGGCTATACCCATCATCAAAACTTCTATCCAAAGTCTATCTCTTTACATATTTGACCCGTTTCTCTTTTTGGGTATTGGGTTGGAAAAGTTTTCCATTTCGTGGCCGTCAAGAACAAGGGTTATGTTAGCAAAAGGGCGCGAGGGCTCAATAGGATATTATTGTTAATTACATTTGTGAAATGTCATAAATCCTTGTGTTAAATATTTTTGGTAGAATTAATAGTTTAAAACATAAAATAGGCCAAGAAAAATATTTTTCTTTGACGCGCTAGCTATTTTGACAGAAAATAATTTTTGCTAAATGAACATTTTTAGTAATAACTGCATTAAATTATGTACTTATGCATAACTTTGTTATATATTTTACTAACTCATTTGAATAAATATTATGTATAATTTTTTAAGGTTATTATAATTTTTATTATATTCACTGTACAACTGATATTGTAAAATGAATCAAACTGTATGGTGTTCAATTCTTCTAATGAAGAACAATAAAATTGTGCTTATGAGCATTTATTTGATTGCTTGTATGTTAGAAACACATATAAAATCAGAAAAGGTTTGTGTATTTTTTCTAGTTTTCTTCAAATCTTATATTTTTAATGGATTTTAAAGCTTTTAGTTTATAATCAAATTGTTTAAATCTATATAGATAAATATAGATAAATAGCTATAATAAATAAATAATAGCTATAGAGCTATAAGGAATAGTACACAATTATTATTAATATGAATACAATTCTATTATCAATTAAATTGAATTCTTCTATTTTTTATAACAAATATTATGCTTTTATATTTCCTTCATACCCATCATTCATTAACTACAGAACCAAAAAAAAAACTGTTCAAACGTACACTCACGTCCAAAATTAAGGTCACAAACATAAAATCTGTGAAAATTGATGAACTATTTACTGTGATGCCACAAAATTTGGCACAGAGACATATTCAAATGTAAGAAAGAATACAGCAACATAAGAGCATGGAAAATAGTTTAATTGGGAATTTAGCTACAAATCATATCAAAAAGTGCGAAATCATGAATCAGAGATAAATCATATAACTCGGAAAAATCAGTCTAATATGGAAAGTGACAACCATGCACCAATATACAAGTCTCACAACCAGCTGTCATAATGTTTATCAGGGTGTCAATCACTGACATAGCCAGTCCTGAGTGGGTCCTGTGTCGATGATTCCTTAGGGCCCTCTTTTGTGCTTCTTAATAGCTTATGAATTTTTGCTGATACGTATTGGGACCCCGTATCATTGATACGGCAGCTAGCTACACCTGGTGTCAATAAATGTTTGCGGCAACAAAGTCCATTCATCTAAAAGTACGACTTTTGACAACTAAGGGCTCCTAGGAAGGGGGGGATACAATGATAAATGGTTTTTCCTAGAACATCCCAAATATGTTCAATAGGATTTAGATTTGGAGACCTCGAGGGTCAATTTATACGGTGAATATCCGATCCTTCATGAAATTCTTCAAAAATGTGAGTTCCGTGTGGCCGCTCATTTTCGACCATAAAAATGTAGTCCGGGTCCCTAGCACCCGGAAAAAACTCAGATCGGCTTCAAGAATCTCATCCATATAGCGCTGGGAGTTGACATTACCCGCGTTGAAAACGTTCGTGGGTGTACGACTGTCCAGCAATAAGCCACCGGTCACATGGACTCTTTTGCCACCCAATCTGTGGATTTTTTTTACGTAGGAGGCATGAAAGTGAGCTCACGGTGACCTTGGCTGACCCTCCTGGTGAGAGTACCCCTTATTTGAAAAAGATTCCACAGCCGGGAGACCACTTTCGTGCCATTTGTTACGGTCGAGCCATTTCCTTTTGAGACTGGCCAGCTTCAAGCCTAAAAATGGCTGTCCATCTCAAAAATATCATCTAAATGTTTATGAGAAGTCATTCTCACTGCAAACAGACTAGCTGGTTTGTTTTAAAGCAATATTCACAATACTGGAGGCAAAATTCGCATATGCTTGAACCGTCTCAATCCAGTTACACAGCTAAACAACATTTTTTCCAAAACCGAAGGTTGATATTGTACTACCCGTTCTTCAAAATTTATGAAATTTAAATTTTATCAGCTTTACTGGAGGCATTTTAATAATAAGAGCTGAGCAATTTCGCATATGACACAATCAAAATAATGCACTAGAGAAATTAATACTAATATTAACAAAAAAAATCATTAGATTTTCAAATTTATTCCATATTGTAGTTCATTGAATTAAAATATAATTTCTGCAATAAGAAGTCTATTTTTCACATCGAAATAAAAAACTCTTATGGATGTTATGAGATAAAAAAAAAAAAGTTAGAAACCTTCATTATAATTGAAGATCTTTCCTTTTTTATGTAGTCATTAATAGTCTATATACAGGAACAGATATTTTAGGAACATTTTTAAAAACCCGATAAGAGAAACCTATCGCCTGGAGAATATTCCAAGCTGATTGTTTCCTCCTATTTCTCGAATATTTCAGTGTTAGAAAGCCCCAAGACGCTTATTTTGAACTTTTGATTCTTTACTAAATCTATAAGAATGAGCTTTTCCAAAGACAGTTAGATGAACAATACTGCATGATTTAGGTTTAAATTTCCAGATACAAAGTTTAAGTTTTAGTTAGGTGAAATAATATTACTTACGTTTTATTATTTTTTTTTACTGGAAACGACGAAATATAGTGAGCTATTTTAAAAAAATGGACCAGTATATTTTGTAGCGAAATAATATATTTTTGCTGTGAATGATGGAGTTATGTTATAAGGTACATCCATTTTTACATTTTGTTTTTCTGAAATATTTTTGTACTGACATTGTATGGGGAAATAATACGGAATAAGGAATATTCAACTGCTTTAAAAAGGCTTAGTGTTATTTGTAAGACTATGATTAAATGGAAAATTATAGTATTGAGGTTACTTTACAGAAAAAAGTGAAATAAATATAAGAATTCTATCTAATAATAAATGTGTTAAAGGACAATTATATAAATAATACAGTCAAAGAGGTTCTCATAAATGTGAAAAAATTGTTTGTATCACATGCCAACAAAAATTAATTTTTTTAACGTAGGCTTTTTAAAAACCGACAAACAATATAACTGAATCTTCAGCATGTTTTTTTCTAACCGTAATAAAATATACTGATATTTTTACATAAAGATTATAATTTTGTCTAAAGCCATTAACATGTAAGTTTGAATAATATTAAATTATAGCATTTAATTACATATTTGTTATAATTTTTCACGTGTTCATTTTCAAGTATTGTGTATGCGAATTAATTTTAAGAGCACTGTGCTTAAATAATTTATCGCATCAGGTAAATATACTTCTCATTGATTGAACTGTAAAACGAAATTACTCAGAAAATTAAATAATAATACAAAAAATATACAAAAGCATTTAAAATATATTAATAAATTTTTTTTTCAATAACAAGCTTAAATACACTATAAGTTATTATAATATTTTATAATATCCATGACAAGACATATGATCCGATGAAAACTTCTCCTTATTAGTAAAAACGTATGAAACTTATTCCAAGGATATTATTTTTTCATTATTATTTCTTTAAAAAATTATAAAATGAGTAATAAGAAGAAAGTAAATTAGTTTTAATGAGTGAACTTGAAATGATCCTTAATGTTCAGTCTATTGCGATGATTCTAGACTTTTATAAGTCTGTTTCTTTTTTTTTTTAATATTTATTAATATGTGGCACCGAAAAGACTCGTTCTTAAACCTCTTCACCCATGAAGCTTACACATAATAATGATTTATAATTGCCTTTATTTAATGATTTTGCTAGAATTGTAACATTTATATTGCTTTTGTTGCTTCACCATTTATATGCACGGTAAATAAAATATACTGTGGCTGAGACTGTAAAAAGTGTTTGCTAAAAATTCGTTATAGCTATAATTTTTGTAAATAAGAAGTACTGCCCTTGAAGTATGATATTAAATTGTAAATCTGTACAGCATTAAGAAACTTAAAACGTGCTATAAATTATTCACAAAGATTCCTTTAGTTACAAAAAATTATTCATGTCTTGAATGAAAGCAACATGCATTGAAAAGATGAAACTATTGACATAAATTATTTTAAAATGGTAATATGAGCCACCAAAAAGCTAGGGAGGAGAGGGTAACATGAGCTTTTTGGACCATATTTTTTTTTTGGTATATTCTTAAATATCTTCTTGGTATGGTTTTAGCAGAATCGGTGGAAAAGATTTTGAAAAGTATTTTTCAATAAATAATTGTATACGAAAAGAAAAGTTATTTTCTGTGCGAATTATGTTGAAGTTTTGAATACCGTTAAATTTTAATTTTGTTGCATAAAATGTAATATAAAAAAAAGTAATCCTTTCCAGGATGTAATATTTATCACTCACTATGAATTCTTCAGTAATTTACCAAAGAAAGACCAGAAGAATTACCACCAATTACCAGAAGAAAGAAATAAAAGTAATTTTGATTTTATGAATTAGGAGATTGTTGGGGTGGTAAATTACTGAATAGCGGACTTGCTCTTTTAACTTGATAAAAAATTTAGAGATCTGTCTGCACATTCATCGCAACTCTTCCCTAGAAAAGCATGCCAGAGCCACTTAGATGGTTTCTTTCTCTAATAGTGGGATAAAGATCAAAAACAAGTACTTATTTCTTGCTTTATCAAATGTTGCTCAGAATCACTACAAACATTAACAAGTGTAATATCTAAGCAAATTTTTAATGTACTATGTTTTTACAATGGACTAAAAAGCATTATTTTTGTTTTCGTCTTTTTCGTTTTCTTTATCTTTTTCTCTCCTCCTTTTTCGTTTTTTTCTTCTTTTTTCACACTTTCATGCATTGTCATCCACTTCTGAGCTATGGTTCAAATTTCAAGTCTCTAGCTCATCGAGAAGTTAGTTTAAAACAAATTACAAAATTCCATCCGGACAGACAAGAAAGTGAGTTAATAAAAACATGGTAATTAATAATTATTTGACTTATTTAAATGATTTATTATTGAAATTACGACTAACTGGTAATTGCCAATTAATATTTAGAATAAATAAAGTAGTTTTTTTTATTTCGTTTTCATATTTTCTTAAATACAACGAACTACCTAGCGTTATTTGTAAAACTTCACTCGTAAAATTACACTCAAAGAATTACTATTGCGGTTAGCTCAAATCAACTTTAATTCATCATTTCTAAATTCAAATTCCTTCGCATTCAATTTGAGCGCAGTTACAATACATCAAGCAGTTAATAATAAGCAATAAAGAGAGATTTTCGCATCTGCTTTCTTCACCTAGCTGGCAGGGTGAATGGTTAAGTGTTGACACGGTCAAAGAGAGTGCGCACTATTGTCAATAAAGCGATTTTTTGAAAGCGAGTTAATAAAAAAACATGGTAAACTGGGGGCTCCTTTTTGACCCCAGAGTCACGAAATTAAATACGTAGATGCAACTTGACTTGTGCTATTGACAGGTGGTCTTTGTTCGTGTAAATCCGGGTAATTTTTGGAGTTACGGAGCCCCTGTCGAAATCGGGGCCCGGTTAACTTCGTTTTTCACATTTTCATGCATTGTCATCCACTTCTGGGCTATAGTCAAATTTCAAGTCTCTAGCTCATTGAGAAGTTAGTTTAAAATCAATTACAAAATTCCACCCGGGAAAACAAGAAAGTGAGTTAATAAAAACATGGTAAAATGAATCACATCCGTAAATTGGACATGACTTCAGTAATGAGATATACAGTACTTATATATTTTTACAGTAATTTCATCGGTGATGCCGATGAGCAGTTGTCAAATCATTCATCCTTACTGAGGGCGGGTAAATATGCTATTTTATGGAGGTATTTGGTGATAGTAAAACTGCAATACTTGTCTGACTTTTAACCGTTGTCATGTACAACTGCCGAGATAGGATGGCCCTTAACTAGCACCGATTTCATTTTGCCTGCAGCATGATATATCGGTTATAGATTCCTTTATTTTTCTTGGTTAATTACCGTCATGCTAATGTATTTGTGGTGTGGAAGTCTTGCTAAGCTCGTAAAGCGACTTTTTCAATTTCACACACAAACTCTTGAGATACATTTACCACCTACTCTATTCTATAAATTTACCGATCAGTATACAATGTAATGTCTAGATGGCTTCTTCTAGCCCAGGGGTGGTGAACTTTTATGGATCAACGAGCCATTTTTCTAAAGAAATGTTTAATTTAACTCCCTAAAAAATTTTTGACTGTATTTTTGGGGAAAGTAATAAAACAAAAAACCAAAAACCAAAACTCGATTTACTACGAAAAAAACATTTTTGTACTGTATAGTAGTAAATGTTTAAGTAACAAGTGACTTTTGTTGTTTAATTGATGACAAATAACTTTTATTAGGGGGGTTAAGATGTTAGTTTTAGGAAAGTTGTTGAATTGGGTTTTAAAAGGGTTTTAAGGAATCTTTTATTTTTCATCTCTGAAAATAATGAAACCAAAGCATGGTAGATGAAAAAATGGTTAAAAAGGCATAAACCCCTTCTTCTGTTAAATGAGTCTGGAATCAAACCTTCCCCCCCGACCCGATCTCACTCGCATTTGTTCGTAACAATACATAGGGAACTTCGTTATTTTGAACGGTGAAGCGCCTAAAATATTGTGTTGCGTGCTATTGGTTCGCCATTCCTCTTCAAGCCTATCACTACGAATTTATTAGAACAACGTGCTCTTCCCCCCTTAAGTTACTAGGATGTCTTGTTTCCAATAATTAAATATTATTCAACTGTTGCTGAATGGAGTGAACATTGTAATGATTGCAGCAAATATTTTGAACAATTAAAAGTCTGCTTTTTTAAAAAATACACCATTTTTTAAGTTTTTCCCACCAGTGCATATTAATCACATGTATTGATACTTAAATAAAAAAAAAACATGATAATTAATTCAGAAGTGTTTATTTTTCCCCAAACCTTTCCTTTAAACTTTTAGATTTAACGTTTTTTTTTAAAAAAATACCATCATAAAGTTTTCTAAAAATAGAATTTTTAACAATGTCGGTTTAATATAAAATAAGAAAACCTACTTTTCGTAATGTTTTTTTTGAATATATTTCTTTCCACTGCATAAATCCAAATTCATTATATATCTTATATAAAAGTAATTTACATTGAAGATAAATGTTTTTCTCCATACTCTATTATACAATTAACTGCAATATTTTTACAATTGAGCACTAATAAATTTTTATGTACTTTTTATTTTCTTTCCAAAATAAATTCTAAAAAAATAAATAAGTAAAGGTTAGAAATTTAGAAAAAAGTATGAGCAAGGAAACTTTGATAAATTCTAATATGCATGTTGTTATATAAATTTCATAGTCATTGATCAAATACAAAGAAATGCTAAGACTGCGTGGAAAATTTTAAATATACTGTAAGTACTATTATAGTAAATCTTTTTTTATTTAGAGATATTTAAGAAACAATCAGAAAAAATCATAAATGATTATTAAATTGTCCATGAGATGCAATTTTTAAACTCATAATTTTTATGTCTATTCATTTGTTAATGGGAGATAATTGTACAATGATATAGCTTTAGTTATTATTCTCTATAGCAATAATTCGTATCACAGTGGTAATGTGAAAAACCCTCTTCTACGCATTTTCTAATAAAATTGTTATTTTATCAATACATGTCAAGCAGCGATACTTTTCTTATGAATAAAATTGGTTTTGTGCTTCCTGAAAGGTCTGAAATCCCAGCACTTGTGAATTCTACACAAAGAGCATTTCTGATAGCATATATCCTGGTAATACATTCAGTCAAGATGTTCCAAGACTCCGTGTTTGTTCTGATGCCATCTTCTCTCTTGAATCTTTACACTTTTTTGATATCCACCCGCTATATCACGATCGGTGGAACTCATCATCGGCGAAGTCACGTGGTGTACCAAAGTGCTTCCGGTTCTTCGCATACAAAAGACGGAAATGACGCTGATAGATGATCGTAATATTACCAAATCCATGCAATGAAATTTTTCAACCGAGGTTGCTGCTGTGGCTAGGAGGAGGACACGGGTAACTGGAGGGTCTAAAAAAAGACGGAAGAAAATATTCCGCCTGGAAGATTCGCTCCAATACATATTTACTCACGCGAGAAAAACCTGTATTCGATGTTTATCCTATCTATCAAAATGAGATTTCTCAGAAATGGCAAGGGGCTCACGGAGACTTCATAAAGCTGTTGTAAACTCAAAATGGGAGAACATAGTTTAAGATATATAAGAAGAAACATTTTTTTTTTACGTACATATGTAAAAAATTTATGGTAAAAATATTCAACAATGAATAGTATGATGAAAAGTGGATTTTGAGATTTATAGTACTGAAGCATCGAGGTACAAATAATTATGTATAAGTAAACTGTGTGACTAATACATTTTTAAAATAACATTTTTTTCTTTAAATAAAATATTTTATTTATGGAAAGTAGATGGAGTAGGAGAGAGAGTAGGAGTTTTTCTTATGAAAAAGAAAATTCAAATATTTTTTGATTCAAAAACTCATCTGTTGGCAACAGAATTTGTATAACATAGACTACAAACTCTAACATTCGTGTCTGAAACTAAGTTATAAAAACTGTTTTTGTTAATCTCTTAGCAAAATTTGTTATTTGCATAGAAATAAAAAAAAAAATGTGAAAATATCAACATTTTTTATCATCTTAAAAATCCTCAAACCTATCTCCGAGGGAATCCTACAAAATGAATATTAAAGTTCTAAGCTTATCTTAGCTGGGAACATTTGGGAGATAATTACTGCTTTAATGTGAAATGTGTTTATCCTTTTTCTCCAAAATTGAGACAAAAAAATGAAAAGTTTGTTGAAAAAAAAATGTATGACCAACTAGGGTAGAGAAAAAATACAATCTTTCTCTAAAATTTTAAATTTAAATTATTTAAATGTCCCATAATATCGTTAAGAAATGCTTAATTCCATAGCCAATTCTCATTCTTGGGTTGTATGCACTCACTTGGCAGTTCATTGTTTTCTTCCTGGTATACTGTATAACATATTCCCTCAATTCCAAAATCTCGCGAGTGCACCCCTTTGGAAAGTCAACTCACACAACTATGAAACATTGTTATGTACATCATAATTTTCTAATGTAATCTAATTAATTAAGTATATTTAAAATAAACTTTGAGATTTAATCTGACAGCTACATTTCAATAAAATTGTAAAAAGAAAATTTGCTGTTTATTATTATCTTTAAAACATTTATTAAAAAAACTCAAAAAGTCTTCACGTGCAAATGCTACAATGAGGTTAATTCATGTGACGTCATAGTCACATAATGAGTAAAGAAACCACGTGATTCTAATAATCAATTCAAAACTCATGTGACGTACTTAGTCACACAATAAAAAACTATCTTGTGTTTCCAACTAATCAGTTCACGCTTGCTCCGGTGTTGCCAAGTTTGCTCTTTGCAGAAACTTTCTCTTAAAAAGTATATGTATACAAAATGCATTTTATTTAAAAGTATAAGCATAAAATACGACTTTTTTTTAATTTAAAAAAATCTTTTTGAACAAATTTTTCCCTAACATTTTAAACATCTTGCCCAAATATGAAATTTTTATCACAGGTTTCTAAAATTGAACAAGAACGATTTGCTTAATGTTTGTTTTGAATTCAATGGAAAACACGTGTTTGTTTTATCATGTGACTTCATGAATCAAGCCCATTGAGCCGTACCGCGCGTGTCGTGGATTGGATACCTCACTAGGCCATGTTTATTAAGAAACAAAAGCAGAAAAATACTGGTATGATAATTTGTCATTGTTCAAAATCAGAAGTTTGTACAATGATAATAATAATTAATAAGAAATATAAAAATATATAAAAATTACATACTTTTTACATACCCACATACACACATTTACATACGTGGATTAGGAACATTAATTTAATCATATAGCCATTAGAATCTTTTTAAATTACCGATTAGCAATCTATGGTATTTGAAAGGGGACAAAAACTAAAAGAGAGTTAAAATAAATGCGATTAAATTAAAATGTTTATATCTTTCCTTTATGAAATCTTATTTGTAAGTACAAAGGATTTTTCTTTTTGTCTTTAAAAATGAGACTAATCTTTTCTTTAGTTTTTATTCAAAAATGATTCATGGGAAAAAAAGGCATCACATTTTCTTATACCGTAATAGCATTGCTTTTGTTTATACTGGCTATAAGAATTTATTGCTATAAAAATAATTTGGAATTATATTCAGTTTCTTTTTATTATTATTATTTTCTTTTCTTTGAATTCGTGCTGATTCATAAGTAGGAATTATTTTTGGGATAAAACGATCAATCTTATATAATCCTATATCACCTTTGAGAAATTCATATGTTAAAATATTTTTTTAATTTCTATAAAATGCTATTGGACTTATACTTATCCATAATTGTGACAAAAAGAGTCTTAAGTATTTTTTTATTTGAAGAATTTATTATGAAATTTACTGGGTATTTTATTATTAAAATTTTAAAACGTGTGATATTTTTAGATCTTTGAAGAAGCCATGAGTATTTTCATTAATATATTTGAATAATTTTTAATAATAAAGTTTCAAAGAAACTAAAATAAAATTAACACTCGAGAGAAGGAGCGTGCCCAGTTTTTAATGAAATATAATATAAATTACAGCTCACACACAAGTATGATTAGTGGTCATGTACCATTTTATAGTTATACTTATGAATAACATATGTGTAATATTAAAAAGGAAGAATGAAATAAATATTTTGCATTATGCCAGTGGATTGGATGCAGTAATATAAGCAAGTATAATTATAATATATATTTATGCATTAATATAAACAAATATAATTATAATATATATTTATGCAGTAATATAAACAAAAGAAATAATATATGAGTTACTAGTAATTCATTTTTAACATAATCCATGTAAAGCAATTGGTTACATAGATTATAGAAATAGTAATGGTTGTAAGAGTTTGTTATTATGAAGATTCGCTTTATAATGGAAAATAGAAATGATATATATATACAGGGTGGCTGGGCTTAAAGTATCCATATAAGTAATGGCTTATTATTATGGAACTACCCATCAGAATGTAACAACTGTTCATCCATAGATTGGAAAACCTTCCAAGAATTTTTGGGTTTAGTTCGATCAGCCACATGTGCTCGCATTATTCGGCAATCGCAGACCATAAACTTTTTACACTGATTTCATTAGTAAAGATGTGGACGCTATAGCAAAAAGTGCATTGCGTACTTTGGTTAACGGTATTTAAATCAGTCACGCGTGTACAGCGACGTGTTCGAACAGAATGGAATATCGACCCTCCGACATCAAAATCTATCCACCAGTGGGAAAGAACTTTAAAGAGACTGGAATTTTGGTATTTCAAACTGGCAAGTATCTTTAAGTTTTCATGATAGAAGACGATCGTGTGCGTCATTCAATTTGTAGGAGTCCTGATAAGTCTTAGGCAGCCAGAAAAAATTTTCCCATTCTTTTAAAAACCGTCGTTGACTGATTTTTCATTTAAACAAATTAAATTAACCAAAGTACGCCCTGTACTTTTCTGAGCTCCGCATCTTTTACTAATGAATCCGTGTAAAAGTTTATCGTCTGCATTTGCGAATAATGCCACGTGGGCCATCGGACTGGATCCAAAAATCTCGAAAGTTTTCAATCCATTGAAAAAGTTGACATTCTGATTGGGGGTGAATAATAAGCCATAACTTTTGGATACTTTAAGCCCGGATAACCTGTATAAGTTTCTAATAATTCATTTTTAAAATAATCTATGTAAAGCAATTTGTTACATAGATTATAATCATCGTAATGGTTGCAAGACTTCGTTAATATGAAGATAAGTTTTCTAAAGGAAAATAGAAATAATATGTTTAATGAAGAATAATGATTACTTAAAAATTTTTTTGGCTATTTATTTGGATGCTATTGCAAGGCATCACCTCTTTATACGAATATAAAATCTCTGGATATATGAGTATTTAAACTTTATAAAGAATACCAAATCAATCATTTTATGCGAAGTAATTACAAATTTTCTTTCAACGAAGTATTTTTAAAAAAGAACTTACAAATGAAATTCGTAATCAGAATGGATGCAAAAGAATATATTATTTTCCCAGAAAATTTTTTTTTTCCATGCAATGAATTTGATACGAAGTTTGAAAAAATGAGGTCGGTATTTCAGGAAAAGGTAAAAATCAGGAAAGAGGAAAGATGCCACGCGATTCTTGTGATGTCACGACTGTCGAGTAAACAAGGATATTTAGAACAACAGAAATCTCCTGAAACATATTCTTTTTCAAAAAGTGATTACGTACGACATTGCCTACTGTGCGTAATGTTAGTTCCAGATTCAATCAAAAAAGGATCAGCTTCGAGTCTTCCTTTTATTTCTCATGGATGAGGAGTTCATTTTTGCTGAAAATATTTGAATTCTTTGCATACTATTTCTTCAGTAAAAGAATTGGAAATAAAGATAAATTATTAAAAAAAAGAATTTTCATGTGTTTGAAAATGTACACTTCGGAAACACAGTTTCACATTCTTCGTTTCCCGCACTAAACAAAATGTTTTATATAACGTTTTAGGCTTTGTTTAGAGCAGGATAATATTTAAAATTTATAAAGTTTGAGAGTGCTATGTATGGGAAACTTTATTAATGAAAAATAATTTCAAAACAGATTTTTTTGGGATTTTTTATGGAAAAAGTTTTGTTCTTCAATTAAGTTAAAAGAATATTTATGTATTTAACTATTCGGATAAAAAAAATTCAATAAAAAGCATTATAGCAGAAAATAAAACGATTCATAACTCATCCAAAGAGTAAAAAGAGCCCTAATTGTTGCTTTTTCTTTAATTTGACATGCAAGAATTTTGAAAGAAATATCATTTATCTTTTTTAAGAATAATACATTTGTTTTATATAGATTTAATTACATAACATTTAAGTAAATATCATTTTACACCTTTTATCAACATAAGTAATATAGTTTTCAAAAATATATTTCTTTTACTATATACAATCATTTAATTCCCACTGTTTTTGATAGAGGAAAGTGTAATTTATATTTATATTTAGTTTTCGCAAAAGTTATTTTATAATGCAATCCACCAATTTATTCATATGGTTTTTTTAACATAAATTAGTTTCACCAAGTTATCAATAAGGTCAGTATGTAATTAAAAAAAAGTGTGTGTGTGAACTTATTTACTCACGAAAGAAGTTATACTTCTTTGGTGTAAAAAGAAAAAAATCTTTCTAAAATCTTGAAGGCAAGCGGGGCCCAAGGACGAAGGCGGCCCGAGCAGGTTGAACGATACTAACCTTAAGTCAATCGGACCACCCAAAACCGAATAACCGATTTAAAAAAATTTAAAAAACCCCCACAGGGACAATAGGAACAATAAAGGGGCCCGGAAGCATAAGATGAGGTGAACCGAATGTGACACCCCGAGACCTCATATTTAAAAGTCCGGCGGAAAGAATCGTTCGAGAAAATTAAAACATCCGCCTGGAGCCCCCGGGAGTGTTCATTTAAAAAAAACTAAAACATTTAAAACAATTAAATAAAATAGAACAGGGCCCCACACTCGAAACTCACCTGGTTGTGAGCAAACACAAAGAAATACATTGAATCGGTCCAGTCCGTAGTTTCAAATGGGGCGGTGCTGGCTAGGGGAAAAAAAAAACAAACTCCCGGGGGGAAAAACTGTGACATAAATGGTCACGTACATCTCAACAAAAACCATAGTGGGAGGGGTCCCCAAAAATTTATCCTTCTATCTCTGTAATATCGTGACGTCATTAAACGTCGAACTCCATAGGGAAAAATATATGAGGATTCTAACTTTAGTGATAACGCCCCCTCAGGCCCCCATCCACAGTTTTCAGATGAAAAAGTCAACGAGGAGAACCTTATCCGGTTTTTAACAAACTCAAAATCCTCGGGAGCGGGATTTAAAAATTTAAAACTTTAAAATGTTAAATATAGGTGAAAAATAGGGTTATCGCGCCCTGAAAAATATATCTAGGATGCTCATAGGGACAACAATCGAATTTAGCCGGTGCGGTCGACCAAGGTGGCAAAGGATTTGAGTTATTACTAGAGAGCCTGTAGGGGGAGCACCGGAGGGACACTTCCCTAAGGTTCGCGCTAATACCAAAATATGACGGAACTCCAAAAATCAAGTCCCAAGCTCAGTTTCTTGGGGTGAAATGTTTTTCCAGTCCCTTAAGAATTAACATGGGAGCATGATATTTTAGTGCTTAAGCCCTCCCCATGCTTACACAATGGGAATGAAGTAGATGACTGGATGGGTCTCGATGAGGAGAACAGGATCAAGATATTGTGAATTTAAACAAATTTAAAAAGTTTAAAACAATTAAAAACTATGCAAGATATAGCCCTATGAGCATGAAATTATAATAACTGGAAAAGCAGATAGAGAGGGATCTAATGAGCCAGGTCCGAATGTGACTGTTAGGCTCGGGTGTCGAGATATTGGTCAAAAAGCTGTAGAGGGGAATCACCGGGCGGGGGATGCGTCCCAACAGATATGGTTTATAACAATAGTTATTACGATCCTCCAAACATATCTCCCTAGCAACAAAAAAGTGGCATGTTAAAATATTAAACAACGGTGTGCGCACGCACCGGTGCCTTGATCGTATGCCCGCGTGCATCCGTGACGATGTGCACACGCATCGTAAAAGTTTACCCTCATCCTTTTCCCCAAACGCACAATAAGAAGTACAACTTCAAAAATATTTAAGATTTTAATTCTCATGTAACATTTCATAACATTCAGTAGATATAGATGCATAAGCGAATTATTCACTCACTCATCACAATATCTCCGGAACTATTAGCTTTACAAAATTGAAATCTGGTAAACATGTTTCTTTTGTTGAGCAGAGAACCACTAAGAACCTGTTTTACCGATATCGTATTTGGTAAACATGTTTCTTTAGTGAAGTAGAGATACACTGATAACGGGTTTTACAGAAATCGACTTCAGAGTGTGTTGCGAGAAGTTAAGAGGGCGTAACGATAAACGGTTCCGTTTTTAAGCTATTAAATCTGCAGAGCTGGAATTTGATAATCATGTTTCTTTTGTTGAGTAGGGATTAGCTAAGAACGGGTTTTGTGGTAAAAATTCTGGTGGTGGTGGAGGACTATAAGAAAGCAAACGATAACTATGCTTCCGTTTTTGAAATTAAAGTTTTATCCGTTTTAAATCAAGAAACAAAGGG